>MU718401.1:22585-46264 GCA_026770625.1 Nicotiana glauca
GGATTCGTGGGGTTATGGGTGAATTTATTTTGGTTCGAACCTCCTGTTTTGACTAAGCGATCCCGGGGTCGGTTTTGCAAATTTTGGGCAGAATATTAGAAAGATTATATTTAGGTATTTGGGTTGGATTGTTGAGTATTATTGATGATATTAAATCAATTGTGTATAGATACGATTGAATTAGAGCCGAATTCAAAAGGAAAGGCATTGCTTAAGGATCGAATTGGCCATAAACCTTCGAGGTAAGTGTTTGGTCTAACCCTAGCTTGAGGGAATCGGAGTTGAGTCTTGTTGCTAATTGCTATGTGATCAAGTACGATGTATAGGCATGGTGACGAGTATCTATACATTGGTGTCTAGCATGACCGTGAGTCCTTATAATGTGATTATCATGAGCTGGCTGTGAATTCCATGTTTATTGGAGGATGTCTATATACGGTGAATAACGTGTGAATAGTAAATGATCATTAAATTCTTTGGAGCATTGGCTCAGAATAGTAAAGTGAATTATAAAATAAGTAAAGTAAGGAAAAAGGAAACGTTGTTGATTATTCCCTTGCCGGGACGTAAGTATTAATGTATTCTCCCTTGCCGGGATGATTGAACTTAAAATTGTGCTCCCTTGCTGGGATGATTGAACTGTTAATTGTGCTCCCTTGCCAGGATGATTGAGCTATTAATTGTACTCCCTTGCCAGGATGTTTGCTATGTATTTGTCTGTTGTGTGTCCCTTCATTGTGACTGTTGCTTGGGGACTCAGACTGTTAAATGATATTGAGGAGCGGGTTGCCCGCCGCAACAAATGATATTGAGGATCGGGTTGCACGCTGCAATAAATAATGTGGGTCGGGTTCCACGCCGCAACAGTGATATGTGGAGTGGGTTGCACGCAGCAACAATGGTATTGTGGAGCGGGTTGCACGCCGCAACAATGGTAATTGTGGAGCGCGTTGCACGCCGCTACAGTTGTTGATATCCGTGGTTATGTCTGAACATTGACTTCTTATTTTATTGTGGACTTTAAGTTGTTGGGTTGTTACTCTGGATTACTGCTAATTGTATTTCCCCATAGCATGTTTCCCCCTCCCATGTTGTTAAATTACTTGGTATTCGATTTCCGCTGTATATTTATAATTGCACAGGTTTATGTGGTGTCCAGTCTAGCCTCATCACTAATTCGCCGGGGTTAGGCTAGAAACTTACCAGCACATGGGGTCGGTTGTGCTGATACTACACTTCTGTGCATTTTTGCACAGGTCCAGGTTTTGAGCAGCAGCAGCAGCAGTAGTTCAGGAGCAGGATTCTATTATCACGAGACTTAGGTAGCCTTGCAGGCGTTCGCAGGCCCCACATCTCTTCTTATATTTTTTTCATTTATATTGTTGCCTAATTATTTCGAGACAGACAGCTGTTATATTTCTTTCCGACCTTTATATGTAGTTTATTCTTAGTGGTTCATGAGTATGTGACACCAAATCTTGGGTAGAGAATATTGTTGAGCATTTCGTATTTATTTCAGACTTATAAAATTAGACTTCCGCAGTTATTGTTGTTGCTATTAATGATGCTATAAATTGACAACAAAATGGTTTTACTAATGGAAACGGTAAGTAAGTTGGCTTGCCTAGCTACCACGAGTAGGCGCCATCACGATCCCGATGGTGGGAAATCCGGGTCGTGACACGGGTTCACACCTAGCCCAGCCGGTTGTAGCTGCTCAGGACTATGTAGTTTCTGCCATGCTAGAGGACGAGCAACGTAGGTTGGAGAGGTTTGGTATACTTCAGCCTCTGTTATTCAGTGGTGCAGAGGGCTAGGATGCTCAGGGTTTCTTGGATCAGTTCCAGAGGATGCTTCGTACAACAGGTATTCTGGAGACCAGCGGGGTTGCTTTCCCTACTTATCAGTTTTCTGGAGCCACCTTCACATAATGGGAGGATGTTGAGAGGCGTAGGCCTGTTGGTGCAACACCTCTTTCCTAGTAGCAGTTTTCCTTCTCTTTCTGGAGAAGTATGTGTCGCGGTCTCATAGAGAGGAGCTGCACAGGCAGTTTGAGTGGTTGCATCAGGGGGAGATGACCGTGTCGCAATATGAGTTGAGGCTCTCCGAGTTAGCTCGTCATGCCATTTGGTTGGTCCCGACAGATAGAGAGAGGATTAGGAGGTTTGTTGATGGCCTCACTTACCAGCTTCGTATTCTTATGACTAGGGAGAGGGTGATTGGTGCGATGTTTGATGAGGTTGTGGACATTGCTCGTGAGATTGAGTATGTTCGTCACCAGGAACGAGAGGAGAGGGAGGCCAAGAGACCTCGAGGATTGGGTAGTTATAGCGGTGCTCCGTCGAGAGGTCAGTTTCAGCATAGCAGAGGCCGCCCTTTCAGGTCGGCTTAGCCAACTCGCCCAGGTTATCGTGGGGCGTCATCGGGTCATGGATATTACAGTTCTCATCAGATCCAGTCATCACTTAATGCCCTTCCAGATCAGAGTTCATCCCGTGCTCCATCAGTTCAGGGCTCTTCTACGCCAGGTGCATCTGCTAGTCACTTCGGCGCTAGAGGTTCCCTTAAGCCCCCTTCCCCAGCACCTGGGATTCTTTATAAGTGCAGAGAGATGGGTCATATATGGAGGTAGTTCCCTCGTTGTTTCGCGAGTACATCTCAGTAGAGCGCTCAGTCATCGGCTTCAGCGCTAGTTGCTTAATCACCACCTGCCAGCCAGCTAGAGGTGGGGGTCATTCAGCTAGGGGTCGCCCTAGAGGGGGAGGCTGATCAGGTGGTGGCCAGACCCATTTCTATGCACTTCCAGCTAGACTCGATGTTATTGCTTCCGATGTTGTCATTACAGGTATTGTTTCAGTCTGCACAGAGATGCCTCTATATTATTTGATCCCGGTTCCACCTTTTCTTATATGTCATCATACTTTGCTCGTTATTTGGTTATGTCCCGTGAGTCTCTGGTTTCTCCTGTTCATGTATCTACCCCGCTGGGCGATACTGTTGTTATGGACTCGAGTTGATCTTTTATTATTAAGTATGGTGAATTTCGATGTCATTCTAGGCATGGATTGGCTATCTCCGTGTCGTGCTATTCTGGACTGTCATGCTAAGACAATCACATTGGCTATACTGGGTGTGCCACGGATCGAGTGGCGAGGTGTGACTGATTATATTCCTAGTAGAGTGATCTCTTTCTTGAAGGCCCAGCGTATGGTTGGGAAAGGGTGTCTTTCGTATCTAGCATTTGTGAGGGATGTCGGTGTTGAGACTCCCAGTATTGATTCTATTCCAGTTTTCAAGGATTTTCCCGATGTGTTTCCTGCAGACCTACCGGGCATGCCACCGGACAGGGATATTGATTTTGGTATTGACCTGGTATCGGGCACTCAGCCCATTTCTATTCCTCCATATCGCATGACATCGGCGTATTTGAAGGAGTTAAAGGAGCAACTTCAGGAACTCCTTGATAAGGGGTTCATTCGGCCTATTGTGTCTCTTTGGGCCGCGCCAGTTCTATTTGTGAAGAAGAAGGATGGCACTATAAGAATGTGCATTGATTATAAGCTATTGAACAAGGTAACAATTAAGAACAAGAATCCATTGCCTCACATTGATGATTCATTCAACCATCTTCAGGGAGCGAGAGTGTGCTCCAAGATTGATCTTCGTTCAGGTTATCACCAGTTGAAGATTAGGGATTCGGATATTCTTAATACGACCTTCAGAACCGAATAGGGTCATTATGAGTTCCTTGTTATGTCTTTTGGGCTAACCAATTCCCCAGCAGCGTTCATGCATTTGATGAACAGCGTATTTCGGCCTTATCTCGACTCGTTTGTCATATTGTTCATTGATGATATTCTGGTGTATTCATGTATCCAGAAGGAGCACATGGAGCTTTTGAGAGTTGTGTTACAGAGATTGAGGGAGGAGAAGCTTTATGCAAAATTCTCCAAGTGTGAGTTTTGGCTCGGTTCAGAGGCTTTCTTGGGGCACGTGGTGTCTAGTAAGGGTATTCTGGTTGATCCGAAGAAGATAGAGGCGGCTCAAAGTTGGCCCAAACTATCCTCAGCTATAGAGGTTCACAACTTTCTTAGTTTGGCAGGCTATTATCGTCGGTTTGTTCAGGGATTCTCATCTATTGCATCGCCCTTGACCAAGTTAACTCATAAGGATGCTTCATTTTTATGGTCGGACGAGTGTGAGGAGAGCTTTTAGAAGCTCAAGACAGCCTTGACCACACCTCCAGTGTTGGTTTTGCCATCAGCTTCAGGTTCATATACCGTGTATTGTGATGCTTTGAGAGTTGGGATTGGTTGTGTTTTGATGCAGGAGGGTAGAGTTACTGCTTATGCTTCTCATCAATTGAAGCCCCATGAGAAGAACTACCTCTTTCATGATTTGGAGTTAGCTGCCATAGTTCACGCGTTGAAGATTTGGAGGCATTATTTGTATGGTTTGTCTTGTGAGGTGTTTACTGATCATCGTAGCCTCAAGCACTTGTTCAGGCAAAAGGATCTTAATTTGAGGCGACGGAGATGGTTGGAGTTGCTTAAGGATTATGACATCACAATATTGTACCATTCGGGAAAGGCCTATGTGGTGGCAGATGCTTTGAGCCGAAAGGTAGTAAGTATAAAGAGTTTGGCATATATTCCAGTTGGGGAGAGATCACTTGCAGTTGATGTTCATGCCTTGGCCAATCAATTTGTAAGGTTAGACATTTCGGAGCCCAGTCGGGTATTAGCTTGTGTGGTTTCTCGGTCTTCTTTATATGATCGCATCAAAGAGCGCCAATATGACGATCCACATTTGCTTGTCCTTAAGGACAGAGTTCAATAAGATGATGCCAGATATGTGACCATTGGTGATGATGGGGTGTTGAGAGGATGTAGGGCTGGATCTGTGTGCCCAATGTGGATGGGCTTCGGGAGTTGATTATGGAGGCGGCCCATAGCTCGCGATATTCCATTCATCCGGGTGCCGTGAAGATATATCAGGATTTGAGGCAGTACTATTGCTGGAGAAGAATGAAGAAAGACATTGTGGGATTTGTAGCTCAGTGTCTCAATTGTCAGCAAGTGAAATATGAGCATCAGAGACCGGGTAGCTTACTTCAGCAGATGGACATTCTAGAGCGGAAGTGGGAGAGGATCACTATGGACTTTGTTGTTGGACTTCCACGAACTTTGAGAAAGTTCGATGCTATTTGGATGATTGTGCATCAGGTGACCAAGTCGCCGCACTTCATTCCTGTGTGTACTACCTATTCTTCAAAGTGGTTGGCAGAGATCTATATCCGGGAGATTGTTCGATTGCAGGTGTCCCAATTTCCATCATTGCAGATAGGGGCACTCAGTTTACATCACAGTTTTAGAGGTCTGTGCAGCGAGAGTTGGTACTCGGGTTGAGTTGAGCATAACTTTTCACCCTCAGACAGACGGACAGTCTGAGCGCACTATTTAGATATTGGAGGACATGTTGCGTGCTTGTGTCATTGATTTCGGAGGATCATGGGATCAGTTTCTACTGCTTGCGGAGTTTGCTTATAACAATAGCTATCAGTTGAGTATTCAAATGGCTCCATATGAGGCTTTGTATGGGAGGCGGTGTAGATCTCCAGTTGGTTGGTTCGATCTAGGTGAGGCTAGGCTATTGGGGACAGATTTGGTTCAGGATGCTTTGGAAAAGGTGAAGGTGATTCAGGAGAGGCTTCGTACAGCGCAGTCAAGGCAAAAGAGTTATGCTGATAGGAAGGTTCGAGATATGTCCTACATGGTTGGTGAGAAGGTTCTGTTGAAGGTCTCGCCCATGAAGGGTGTTAAGGGAAAGGAAATTTGAGTCCGCGGTTCATTGGGCCTTTTGAGGTGCTTCTGAGGATTGGGGAAGTGGCTTATGAGCTTTCTTTGCCACCCAGCTTGTTGAGTGTGCATCCGATATTTCATGTTTCTATGCTCCAGAAGTATATTGGGGATCCGTCTCATGTTCTAGATTTCAGCACGGTTTAGTTGGATGATGATTTGACTTATGATGTGGAGCAAGTAGTTATTTTGGGTCGTTAGGTTCGGAAGTTGAGGTCTGAGGATATAACTTTAGTGAAAGTGTAGTGGAGAGGTCGGCCCGTGGAGGAGGCTACTTCGGAGATCGAGCTGTAGATGCAGAGCAGATATCCTCACCTGTTTGAGGCTTTAGGTATGTTTCTTGACTCGTTCGAGGACGAACGTTTGTTTAAGTTGGAGAGGATGTGACGACCCGACCAGTCATCTCATGAGTTACCGCTCTGTTTCCCCCATTTCTACTTCTTTATACTTTTTTTATCCGTATTATGTAGTATCGGGTTGGTCAGATCGAATTCGGAATGATTTTGGTAAGGTTTGAGACACTTATAGCCTGTTTGGCCAAGCTACAAAAATCAGCTTATTTTGAGAAGTACTTTTTTTCAAAAGTGCTTTTCTGAAAAGTACTTTCGGTGAGAAGCAGTTTGTGTTTGACTAATTAGTTTGAAAAGAACTTCTGAGCAGCAATTAGTGTATGGTCAAGCTTTAAAAAACTGCTTCTAAGTGCATTTTTCTCAAAAGTGCTTCTCAAAAAAGTATTTTTGGAGAGAAACTATTTTTTTCTGCTTCTCCAAAACTGCTTCTACTTCTCCTCAAAAGCACTTTTTTCCTTCAAAAATCTTGGTCAAACACCTCAATTTTTGGCCAAAAGTGCTTTTGGCCAAAAAAAAAGTACTTTTGGCCAAAAAGAAGCTTGGCCAAATAGGCTATTAGTCTCTTTGGAGTGAGTTTAGGTTGGAAAAGACAACCAGATATTGACTTGTGTGTTAGAGGGCTCGGATGTGAATTATGATGGTTCGGTTAGCTTCAGGAGGTGATTTGAGACTTAGGAGTGTGATCAGAATGGGTTTTGGAGGTTCGGAGTTAATTTAGGCCTGAATTGGCAAAATTGATATTTTGGCAATTTCCAGTTGGCAGGTGAGATTTTGATCTAGGGACCGGAATGGAATTCCGAGAGTTGCAGTAGCTTCATTATATCATTTGGGATATGTGTGCAAAATTTAGGTTATTAGGACGTGGTTTGGTTGGGATTTTGATCAAAAGCGAAATTCGAAAGATTTTAGAAAGTTTGGCTTGAATCTGATGTGTTTTGGATGACTCAATGTTGTTTGAGGTGTTTTGAAGATTAGAACAAGTTCGAATAAGGTATTAGAATATGTTTGTGCTTTTGGTTGAGGTCCCGAGGGCCTCGGGGTGATTTCGGATGGTTGACGGGAGTTTGAGGAAGGTTTGTAACTGCTGAACTTTTGACGCTTCTGGTATTTCCGCACCTGCAGTTTGGGGACCGCAGGTGCGACAGCGCACATATGGAAGAGATCCGCAGAAGCGAATTATTGAGGAATTGTCAGGAACCGCAGATGAAGTTGTGGGACCGCACCTGCGAAGCCGCGGGTGCGGAATGTTGAGTGCATGTGCGATTTTGGTCCGTTAAGTGAAGAACCACAGAAGCGGTTATATGACCGCATATGCGGTACCATATAAGCGGTTATTGCGCCGCAGATGCGAAAATGCCTGGGCAAAAAATATAAATTGTGTCCTTCGTGAATTTCGAGCTATTTCACCATTTTTATCTTGGCTTTGGAGCTTTTTGGACGATTTAAAAGAGAGATTTCAAGGGAACTTCATTGAGGTAAAGAATTTGGACTTAAAAACTCATTTCTATTTTATTATTTCACGGATTAGAGCTATAAATTATAGAAATTAAGGGTAAAAATTTGGGGAAACTAAGGCTTAGTATTGGAGACCTTTGATTGAGGATTTGATGGACCATTTGAGGTCTGATTTCTAAACTTTTGATATGTATGAACTCATGGGGAGGTAAGGAATCTATTGATGTAAAAATTATCAAATTCCGAGACATGGGCCCGGGGGCCAGATTTTGGTAATTTCGGGATTCGTGTCTTTTATTAATTGTTTTCGCTTGGGCTTCGTTCCCTTAGCCTATTTTGACGTCCTCGTTCTGATTTTGGATAGATTTGATACGAGTGGAGGCTGATTCAAGGGGAAAAGGCATCGCGAGCTAGTGATTTTGACTGGTTCAAGGTGAGTAATGATTGTAAATTATATTCTGAGGGTTTGAAATCCCAGATTTGCACATCGTAGTGCTATATTGAGGTGAGGCACACGCTTGATGACAAGTGTGAGATCATACACTATTGGGGATTGTGACTTGGTTTGCCCCGATTGATGATTTTACCGCGTATTTCACTGAAATCTATTTGCTATCATTATTATTTGGGTTGAATGTCTTATTTGGTCTTCGTGCGAACTATTTGAACCCATCGGGGATTATTAATATTTCCTCACTATTTTGACTTTATACCTGAGCTCAGTCAAGTTAATTTCTACTGTTTTTCATATTCAGCCATGTCTACTTAGTTTTAATACTTAAATGATATTTTAAATGATGTTTGGGCTGAGGAACACTATTTTACTATCGCCTGAGTGGCTTGTATGGATTTTGACTGAGTAAGGACGAGTGCCTATATAGTAAGAAAATACTGATATTGATTCGAGGCCGAGGGCCTGAGATATGTAAGCCCCGAGGTGGCTTGATTGATATTGATATGACGCTGAGAGCCTGTATATGATCCCACGAGATAACTTGATATTGCGCTTGGGTCGTAAGGGGCCCCTCTAGGAGTCTGCATACCCCCACTGAGTACGGGTACTCATTGTGATGTGAGATTGAGCCCGAAAGGCTGGTATTGTTCTAAGATGTTGCCCGAGGGGTGGATTTGTTGATATTGTGCCCGAGGGGCGAACTTCTATGTGCTTATTTCCTTAATTGTCTGTCAATTACCTTTTTAATCGTTGAAAAAAGGCCTTTTCATGAAATTATATTTGAGTTAAAGGATTTTTACCTATATTTCACTGATTTACTGTTTTTAAATGGTTTTTCTGCTTCATCGTAGAATTCTTTGTGTCTTACGTGATTTCTTGCTTTCAGTCTTTATTTACATTTGTTACTCACTGAGTTAGAGTACTCACTTTACTCCCTACACCCTGTATGCAGATCCAGGCGTATCTGGCCCCGCTCCCAAGTGATAATCCTTCCAGCTTCAGGCGGATTCGAGGAGTCTCTAGGTAGCTGTTGGTATTCGTAGCCTGGAGCTCTTCTTTATCTTATTTCTTCATGTTCTTAGATTCCGTATTAAACTATTTAGTTATTTGCAGTATTCCGGATTGGTTTAGATGCTCTTGACTAGTGACACCCCGGTATCGGACTATGTTGGGTTGTTCTTTCGCATAATTATGATAATATCTGCTGCTTTGGATTATTTAATCATGCTTTAGAATGTTTGCTTGTTGTTTAACTGTTTAATATTGAATTGAAAATAGTTGGCTGGTCTTGTCTTAACGAAATGCGCCATCACAATCGTGTCCGGGTTTAAGGTCATGACATTTAAATTGGGTAAGAACCACCGCTAGACCCAAAATCTGAGACTTAATCATATTTGTTAATCATCAAAACTCAATTTTCAACCCAAGACATTGTTGTACTCATTAAGTCTTTTTGATACACTGGATAAAACTTAGTAAAATTATCTCTTATTCTGTTTGGCTTGTGAAAAAGTTTCTTTGAAATATTTCACAATTAGCTTGATACTTGTGTGTGAAAAAGAATAAGTAGTATTTGACAAGTTTTTATGCCTAGGACAGGATACCTTTCTTTTCTTAGACGCATTTATGCAAATTTGTAGTACTTGAGAGTGCAAGTGAAAGAATAATGCAAGGGATTGGATGAATAATTTCATAGGAGTTAATAATGGCTGAATAAAGACAGTTGGAACTTTAGCTTTAATAAAGTGTGAGATTCTTGTATTATACCTCTCGCGAGACAATCGGGCGAAATTAATAGACAAATTTATAAGTGGTAATAGAAAAATAGCTACTCCCTCCCTTTCAATTTATGTGAACCCATTTGACTGAGCACGGAGTTTAAGAAAAGATAGAAGACTTTTGATCTTGTGGTGTAAAATGAGGCATCTTTATTTTGTGTGGCTATAAATCATTGCATAAAGGTAAATTGTTTCCAAATAAGGAAAGGGGTCATTCTTTTTAGCACGGACTAAAAAGGAAATAGGTTCACATAAATTGAAACGGAGGGAGTACAATTTTAAAAGTAATCATAATTTGGCTACTTTTCATATAAAGATAAATTTGAACGAAAAAAATCTAAAATCTGAAAAATATTTCAGCATAATATACTGAAGTTCGAATTTTTTACATGTGAACTTCCAGTATAATATACTGGAATTCAGCATAATATGCTGAAAGTCCATACACAGGTGCTCCAATCTCAAGAATATTATGCTGGAACTTTTCTTATGCTGGAGTTCTAGCATATACGCAAATATTCCAATCTCCGGTATATTATGCTAGAACTTTCTATATGTTGGAGTTTCAGCATAGCATGTTAGAAGTTCATATAGAGATGCACCAATCTTCAGTATATTATGCTGAAACTTTCCGTATTGCAGCAAAATAATTATTATTTTTCAATAACTTTACAAACGCTGGCTATTTTTCAATTATCAGTTCAAAAACTAACTAGCCCGTGCTATTTTCACGGGACAACAAGAGACAACCTAGTATTAAATGGATTACAATTCAAATCGTGATGTTTCAAACTTGAAAGTCGACCTCTTGACCGATGCTGTACGGTTAGATTTTTTCTTAATTTCCTATTAATTATGTAAACTAAAATAAAAATTCTTGTACAGTAATCTCTCTACAAAAATATATGGTCTATCCGATGAAAATTTTATTTTGTGTCTTATACAAGTAACACTAATTGTATAAGATATCTATTTTATTTTACAATTTTGTGGACCCAATTTTTTGTGGATCCAGAAGTATAAGATTGGGATCCACAAATTTATAAGATAAAAAGGAGCCTCATATAATTAGTGTCAATTGTACGAGACAAAAAATAAAACTTCTGGTCTATCTCACGGTGGACGTCACCATTGATCTGTCAAATCATGTTATATTCTTGTGTTTCTTTATTATACTCCATGCGTTTTGACATATGTTAAATATTCACTTAGTCCGTTTAAAAGAATATAAATTTTCGATATTTAATTAGGACGTATGTTTTTAGTTTTAAAATTTCTATGTTATTTTTAATGATGCTATACATATCATGTTTAAGATCATAAGACTTTATTTTTTTTTTTTTACATTCTTAAATTTTGTTCCAATTAAAAGGAAGAAGTAAAGGTAAAAGTATTTTTCAGTTTTCTTATGCATCTTTCATATTTACCGCATCAGAATTAAAATGAGACAATAATGCTAGTGCAATAGGAAATGCTGCAAAGTTGTGGCCATTTCTCAATTAATGTGGAGAGAGTACTATATTCTACTCCCTCTGTGTACCACTTCTCATTTATGAAAGGTCATTTTAATCGGATTTTGAAGTTAAATCAAACACGAAGTAATTTATTTTTTTGTTAACTGATTATTATACAAAAAATACCACTGTATTAGTTATAAAAATTACGTAGCAAAATAACTGAATGTGATTAATTTAAGAATTTTAGTGAAGGCATTATTTTGTCACTCTCTCAAAAAGCTAAAACTGATGAATATTTGACCAAATTAAAGCTGAATAAGACATTAGAAAGACGTGAGACAGGATCGTTGAATCATTAATTGATAGATTAGCAGAGAAATAAAGTACTCCTTCTGTTTTAATTTATGTGAACCCATTTGACTGGGCACGAATATTAAGAAAAGAGAAATTTTTTTGAATTTATAGTGTAAATAAAACACATATATTTTGTGTGACTATAAATCGTTACATAAAGGTAAATTATTTTTAAATAAAAAAAATCATTCTTATTAGCACGAATTAAATAGAAAATACGCTCACATAAATTGATAAGGAGGAAGCATAAAAGGAATTGCTGAATTCAGCAAAACAAGACATCGAACAGTCAATAATAGAGGAAAGACATTAAAACAAGTGTGTTAGTCGTGCTTAAAATGGCTGCGGGAAACAGTGAAGTCATGATGAAATAATTAAGCACAACCAGCGACAGAGCTGAACACAACACTAGATAGTTCAGTACATCCCCCAACTCCATGAATCTATGCTATGCTTTTAATGCAATTTCTCGTAAATGAGCTTCTAATTAAGAGTCCATTTGGATTACTTGATTTGAAATAGTTGATAAATATTAGGTGTTGAAAAATATTTTTAATTGCTAAAATTGATTTAATAAATAAATAATTATGTGTTTGCATATAAGTGCTGAAATTGATAATAAGGTGCTACACTATTTAATAAAAAAGTGCTGATAAGCTCTTTTTCTGTTAAAATGACTTGAATAGCCTTAAAATTGTTTACACTTATAAGGGCGTAATACCATCAAAATTTTAGATTCCATATCGATTCAAATACAAAATATTTTATTTGATATTTTATTTTAAATACAACTGTGATTAGATAAGATAATTTTTTTGATAAATATAATTTGTATTATGATAATCATATAATCATAAGTTATAATAATTAATAAATTAATTAAAAAAAATTCAATAAAATAATAAACCTAAAGAGGATAAAATATTTGAAGAGAAACATTATCTTCATCATCACACACTTAGAAAGTAATACATCATATGTCCCAGTTTATTACATACAGTTCAAAGATAATACACAATCACATGGATACGAATATGCAAGGAAATAGAGAATTTGCTCAAATAGAGAATGAGAATTGCAGACTTGAGGGGAGGGGGAGGGAAAGGGGTTAAGTTGAAAAAATACGTGAGGTAGTTGTTGATACCCAATTTTTTCCTATGTTTTTTTTTTGTACTCAAAATACTCTCAAAATAATATGTGCATGCGAATATAAGTATGCCTAAGAGTTTTGGTATTTTTTCCAATTTTAGTTTTAGTATTTTAAATCAATTTATTGTCTATTTTAGCAGTACAAAATCCAATAATTATTTCAGACTATCATTTTTTGGTGAATAATTTATTTCCATTCTCATATTTACACCAAGAAATAATTCAGGTGATTTTTGCATATTTTTTACAAATTTATTTGGTATTTTTAAGCTAAATTGCATATAATTGCAATTATAGCCTGTATTACGATTAATAGCGTTTTACAATGATAAAATCGTTTCCAGTATTTTTAGATTAATACTTATAGATTATTAATTAGTTCGCTTTTAATTTATTTTTAAAATTATTTTACTATTTTATATAAAATAAAAGGGAGAAATTAGCTATTTAATACCTAGCCTATTATTATTGCAATTTTAGCCCCAATTTTAATCCACCCCATCAGATTTTAAATAAACCCAATTGACTCAATACCCAATCCAAATCCGCCCAGCCCAATCTCTAAATAACCCGACCCAGCTCCGAATCAATATGAGCGGTTGATCAAATAAGATCAACGGTCCAGATCTTTTTTCCTTAATTAAATTCTAACTGCCCCCCCCCCCCCCCCCCCCCCCCCCCCNGATTAACAGCATTTTAAAATTATGAAATAATTTTTAGTATTTTTAGATTAATATTTATACATTATTGATTAGTTCAGTGCCTTTAATTTGTTTTTAAAATAATTGTTTCTACTTTATGTAAAATAAAAGAGGAAAATTGGCTATTTATCACATAGCCCTTTATTGTTTAAATTTTTGCCCAATTTAACCCCACCCCAATCCAAATCTGCCCAGCCCAATTTCTAAAAAAAAAACCCCGGCCCAGCTCCAAATCAATCTGAGTCGTTGATCAAATAAGATCAACGGCCCAGATCTATTGTCCTTAATAAAATCCTAACTACCCACCTTTGACCCCTCAGTCTTCGAGACCGGTCTCTCTCTCTCTCTCTACTTCGTCTCTTCCTCTCCTCCTTCTCTCTAGAACCTTCTGGTTCTTCTTCTCCGATGGCCTTCACCCTCTCCCCGACCACCTCCAGCCTCACCTCTTTCGACCACCAGCCGCCGTGAAACCTTATCTCGCCGATTCCCTCTACCCTTGAGCCACCAGAAGCCTCCATCATAAGAGATGATCACTGAAGCTTTGCTTGGTTTGTCTCCGGCCTTTCTCCGATGGTTTTTGGTCCGATGGTGCTATGAACACCATTATTACTGAGTTTCACAGCCAGGTTTCTCTTACTTCTCACTGGTTTCTTATGAAACCCTAATTTTTACCCAGACCTCTTAAAGCTCTGTATTCTTTTAACGATTTTAACTCACACCTTTATGTTTTACACTACTCTCTACTCGATCTTTACGATTTCTCAAGTTTTAAACGTTTTGTTCCCTTTTTGAAACTAGGGTTTTTGAATCCCTTTTTGAAATCACTTTTTTTTTATTTTGAGTACTATATGTTTGTGTTTGTATTATTTGCTTGTTTGTGTATTCTTCTGGGTTATTCTCTAAGTTCTATGCTTTAATTTTATTGTTAGGGTTTCCAACCTTCTACTGTTTTTATGATTTCTTGCTTAGGGTTCTCTGATTTTCGTGTCTCTTGTGTTTAATAGGTCTAATTATTCATTGTTTACCAAATATTCTGATGATTCTGTGCATCTCTTCAAATCCATGATTTTTTATATGTTTTCCTTAGAAGTTTTTCACTAATTTTTAATCACTTCCTTATTTGTGAGATGCTTTCCTTACTTAGAACTAATTCCTTGTGATTTTAGTCTCATTCGTGATTCTTTGACTAATTTTCAGAATTAATTTATATAGTTGCCATATTTATGCGCATAAACATACTTTCAAATATTCAGTATATATTTTCCTTACTTGAAATATTATGTATTTGACCTTTATTACATGTTACATGCTTTACTACGCCTATTATGGTAGAGTCAGTAGTCTAAGTGATTCTTTCCTTATCTGATATAACTTGTACCCATTCGAATTATGACTCCCTAATTAAAAGGAGTTTGGTCATGTGATTGATTCCAATTGGTACTGTTTCTATAATTATGTTAAGTCAGTACTTGTTACCTTATTCCCGACTTGTTTTCATAACTATAAATACTTTAGCACACCGCATATAAAAAAAAGGCATACTCATTGTTCTCTCTCACTTTCCTACACATTCTCTCTCGCTTCTCTTATTGACTACTGGCTACCCAGTAGGCTGAAAGCCAAGACTGAGTAACTTGTTACTCTACTGTTTTATTGCTCTATACATTGCTTCTCTTTTGCCCTGCACGCTACTGTCCATTGCTCTACTTCCCTGCACACTAATGCTACATTCTCTCACTCTTGACTGGCATGTTTTCTATTTGATTTACAGCATTCAAAACAACATGTTTTTATTGCACTTTCTCTTATTTCTTTTATGCTTCTACTTATGGTTTTGCTATTTACATTGCAATTAGCATGCCTCGTTGCTAGTTCATTGATGTGATTACCCTTCTCTTAATTCAGCATGTCTACTGCTTCCCATACTTGTTTACAATAATTCTTACTCCATAACCCCAAACCCCTGGTAGTTTATTGAATAATTTTTTACCTTTTCTTTTAAAGTATCTATTTCTCTTTTTAATATTTCTACTTGATGTGTTATCTTTTCTACTAATTTAGTGGTTTCTTTTTCTATTTCTTTAGGTTTTTCTGTAATACTTTTAATTAATTTTTCTATTTCGTTTTTTGTGGGTATTTTTTCATGACCCTCCTAGCTACTATTTAATCCTGAACCCCTTCCCTGAACATGATGTGTGAACCTGTTTGGCATCCATTAATCTCATGTTGTTAAGCTCCTGGCATGAACACTTTGTAACGAAATGTGTTGTGACTGTTTAAGTCATGAAATGCCTTCTTTGATGTCTGTGTGTGTGCAAATATGCTCTTACATATGAACTACTTGTCCCCATTTCCCCTTTCCCCTGTTTGTGTTTGCTTACCTGAACCATGTGTGATATTCTAGTTCTGAGATTGTCCTACTCACCTTCTTCCAAAACTGTTAAACTCTTCTATTGTTTTCTTTAAAAAACTGATTCTAGATGAATCATTGTCAAACTATTTTTCTCAACTCAATTCCTTTAAAACTATATCAAGCACTCTCATTACTCTTAGAGATTAGGTTCTACCCCCTTCGTATAAGCATTGCTTTGGGTACCTCTGAGTACTCACTGAACTTTGATGCACAAGGCTGGTAATTCCACACTGCACTTGTTCAACATTTTGGTAAGTGTTTGGGTGATGGTATTGGCCAGGGATCCAATGGGGCTTTAGGGAGATTTGTCGCACCCAGACCATTGCAAATGCTGTGAAACTCGAAAGGGGTGAGGTTGGAAGATTGGGCCTGATTGAAGGCTCCCTATAGAATAACTTCTTATTTTATTCTTTATTACTGTAATTCAGTTGTCATTGGTTTGTAATAATTTGTAAACGAATGATTGGGGTTTGGATGGTGAATATGGGGGGGTTGTGCATGCTTAGTTTAAGTAATAGGTAGAAAACATGCTTATAGGACTTTATTTACCTATTTGCGCAATAGATATCATGTGTAGGAAATGCATCTCATACATTAGAGATCCTGTTTTAAGCCTTTTACTTTCAGCCTGTTATTATACTTATTTCGTAATCATGATCAGTTAATAACTAGCAAATAACTATTATAAGGCTACTGCTGCATTCTCATTAGCACTTAGAGACCATGTTTTAGGAACTTCTATGTGCATTAGACATCCTGTCATTTAGGGTTTTATTTCATCTGAGTTGCAATTGTTAAACGCATCATTAGCATGCTTAATATAATAATACAAGTCTGGTTAACTGCATCCTTTTAAAAACTAGAATCAAATATGCATGTTCACCCTTTTAAGATAATTAGGCAATGCATACGATGCCTAAGTAAACTTTAGGCCTAATAAGAATCGATGAATCGTGTGTTTTTCCAGTTTAAGACTAATCAGCCTCTTTTACTTTGAATTCTGCCGCTCCCATTCTTGTTTTGATTCTCTAAAGTTCACTCTGTTTTACTAGAAATCCCTCTTTATCTGGAAATAAATTTTGAAATCGTGCGTCTATTTACTCTCACTGACTTTCTGATTCTTGTTCTATTATGGTTTTTCAAACTACTGGGTTGCCTTTTCATCCCAGAATCGTGCTATTTTGATGCTTGTTCTATATCTAGTTAAGCTACTAAGTCTCTACTGTATTTTTCAAAATCTTGCTTTAATGGTTCTTTTACTTAATCAACATGTTGTTACCTATTCCTTTTGTTTTAAAACTCCTATCTTTGAGACCTTAAATGTGTTTGAGATGTGTTGAGTACGTGTTCACTTTTGGAGGGATATGTGAGCCTTATTTGTCCTTCTATGCTCTTTATGTGTTGTCTTATTTGTTATGTATGTCGCCTAGCATTTTATCCTTTAAACCTAAGGGGTCCAGCCTAGTCCTTACTTTGTAGGAATAATGGTCCTAAATGCCCTCCGGGACCTATAGGACGGGACGGGTAATAGCACACAATAAGTATTCGTGACCAACCCACACGTTTTAAATAACCTGTGTGGGGTGGGAAGGGTAGAATTTGGAGATGATGACCGATGCGCTAATATGTCATGTAGCCCCTCTTCTGAGTAGTGATTACTGGATATTGCATTGACGTGATCCATATTAATTACAGACCTAGGACCCTTTTCCCTTTACTTATCTTTATCTGCTTTCTTTAGATCTGCTTAAATTTTTGAAATTTCTGCTCTCTCTCTCTCTCTCTACTTTCTTCAAAGGTTTTCAACTTATTTGCAACGTTATATGCAATCCCTTTATTTGAGCCCTAAATTGCTTGTTTGATTATGTGAAGTCACAACTGTAGCATGACCGGGAACCACACTAGTGGATCTTGAGGGGTGTCTAACACCTTCCCCTCGAGATAATTTCTAGCCCTTACCCAAACTCTGGTTCTTCAAACTCAAACCCCTTCTTAGTTTCCTAATTCACTTTAATCATTAGGTGCCGACTTTTCAATTCCAAAAAACCCAAATCCCAAAAAGGGAATGAGTTGTCCTCTCAAATATCATAAACCCGATTTCGCGAGAAAAAAAGGGCATCGACAGCATGGCGACTCTGCTGGGGATTTCTTTAGGCTTTTACCATTTTATGTTATTTGTAACTTTATTGATTTTATTTAATGTCTTTATCTCTCTTCTACTTCGAAACTAACTTGGCTCTTTGTTTTTTTTTTCTTTAATGCTTTTACCGCTTTCCTTCAATACTGTTGTAATTATGAGCAATTATTGTAATCATTATCTTATGAACATGCAAATACGTGACAATTTGTTTCATTCTTGTAATTGCATCTTCAACATCATATTCCACTCGTGCCAAACAAATACCATAGTAACGCTTATAATGAGTAGTTGTGCCCTTCCGATATTATCTCCCCTACATTTGGTAAAGGCGTATTTGCGGTAAAACCAGTCGATCAGCGGTGCAATCGACAGTTCCGTGTCTTTTCCTCTTCAGTTGTCCGCTCAAGGGTACCAGTCTAATACCCCATAAAAACCTCACTTTGTTCAACTGTGCATGCATCATGGTCAAACTTAGTCGAGTTAGTTATGTTGTCCACATAATGACTCTTTAAGATAGCCTTATCCAAAGTCCACCAGGTTTCCTCGAAACCATTTTTGTGCATTTATTTGGAGAGCTAAATGCCATTTATGCCAATTATTGGTTTAAATAAGTCGATTCTGGCGGGGTAAGGGTTTAACACTTTTTTGTAGAAATGAGGCACGACGTCCCTAGATTCGGCATGGTAACCAACATACCCAAGGTTGCTAAGCTGGTGGGAAGACCTTCACTCCAGTGATCAGACCTTTGTCCAAAAATACTTGGGAAATTTACCTTCTCTTCTCGAAATCCAGCCCAACAACAGAATTATTGAAGCTGCTAGGACTTCGCGAGCTGGTGAAGCTATTCGATGGAGCCAAGGATGCCGAGTTTGGGGAAGGTCCTTCTGGGACAAAATAGATAGGAATTTACCTTTCCATTTATAAATGTAATAAGGCCAATAGCCATTAGTGATATTTTATTTCCTGTTATTTAGTATCGTTTTGGGACTCGTCTTATTTTTTATCAATAAAATGAGGCATTTAGCATGATAAGTTCTCCAAATCAATTTGTCGTTAGGCCTACCTCGGGCACAACGAGGCTTCTAAATTAGGACACGATTTATATTCCCGCACTATGTGTTTAAATTTCGCAACATCTTTTCTTATAATCCTTACTAACTTATTACCTTTTTGTTTTACTTTTTGTTTATTCCCCTCCCCAAAGGTTAGTTCGTGCACTCTGGCATCGTCATCTTACTCCACAAGATCTTAGGGCCCTCCACCACCTCCTCCCCGAGTCCTATCAGAAACGAGAACAAGGAAAAATGGAAGATTTGAGCAATATCGGGAAGAAAGACTTAGTTGAAGGGGCAGAGGCTCCCCAGGGTGTTCAGGTTTCCAAGGAAAGGGCCTCCCAGCTCGAACAGAAGTTATTGAAATTTCAGGAGGAATTGGACCAAGTTCAGAATTTGGCAAGCTTGTCATTTTCCCTTACTACCCCAGATGTCAACTTTCCCAACACTCAAAATCCCGCACCCACAGAAACAACCCACTCATGCTTAACACTACAACACATGCCACACCTCAAACAATACCCCATTATGAGTGTCGTAATGGTTGCACAGAAGAAAAAATCCCCAGTCAAATAGCAAACCTACCCATTACCTCCACTCACATATCAACCTATCCCAAATTACAAAACACCCTCGCCTTCCTACCAAGCTCCACCACCTACTTACCAATCATCTCCACCTCCCGCATACCAGCCTACATTACCCAAATACTCCCAACCCGTACACGTCTACCAAGCCTATAACACCCAACAAGCTCACTATCAATCACCTCGCCAAAATTTCCCTAGACCTCGACCAAACTTCGACCGCAGACCTCCCAAGCAATATACCATCATTGCCGAACCAATCGACCAGTTGTACGAAAGGCTTAAAGTTATTGGTTATGTCACCCCTATCCCTACCATAACTCCAAAAAATCCTTCCCAATGGATCAACCCAAACAAAATATGTGCATACCATTCCGTCGTGAAGGGGCATACTATTGACGAGTGCCGCTCGCTGAAGGATAAAATCCAGACTTCGATTGACAACAAGATCATTGTGGCCAAGGAGCCTGCTCCTAATACCTGCGACAACCCTATACCTAACCACAAAGGCGGAGGCATTCACATGATAGAGATAGAAGATGATTGGGACCCCAAAAGGTCGATCAGATTGATCGCTGAAGGTGACGAGCCAAAGAAACCAACAGTCACACTCAATCCGATTGTAGTCCAGATCCAGCCTTCTGGAGACGCTGAAGTGAACATGTCCATACCACTTGAGTTCGAGGCACCTCCCTCTGCAAAGGCGCCAGGACCAATTGAGGTCGAGTTTGGATCCCCAAAGGCACCTGTACCATTTAAAGTTGTTGTGTTACCTTCCAAAGCAAGGGTACCCATTCCAGTAGCTATGTCAGTCATAGCACCTTTCCATACGAAGGAAATTCCTTGGGATTACACCGTCGAGGTGAGAAGGAAAGGGAAAACGAAATTCGGAGAAGAAACTGCAGCACAGGGTATGAGCAGAACCGGCAGGGTTTATACTCCGAAACATTTGGCCGAATCAGGCAAGCAGGCCTTTGGACGACCAACCATTACTGAAATTGGGTCTGATGATATCTGAAGAAAGATACAAGCAAAGGAGTACTTAGTCATTGATCAACTGAATAAAACACCGGCACAGATCTCCATCCTAGCTCGGCTGCAAAGCTCCGATGCACATAAGAATGCCTTGTTAAAGATACTGAGTGAGGCATATGTACCCAGCAATATAACTGGAGGAGAATGGCGAACATGGTAGGGCAAGTATTGGAAAGTCACAAAATCACTTTCCATGAAGACGAGTTGCCATCAGAAGGGCTAAGCCACAATAAAGCATTGCACATCACCGTACAATGCGAGGATTATTTCATCACCAAGATTTTGATTAACGGAGGGTCTAGCCTCAATATTTGTCCCTTGGTAACTCTTAGAACATTGGGAAAAGGCCTGCATGAGATCAAGGATGGAGCCATCAATGTCAAAGCTTTCGATGGTTCCCAAAGGTCCACTATTGGGGAAATCAGTTTATGTCTGCAAATGGTACCGACTTGGTTCGACGTTAATTTTTAAGTAATAGACATCCCAGCATCTTACAACTTGCTATTGGGATGACCCGGGATCCATGCCGCTGGAGCTGTAGCATCAACCCTGCATCAGGTAGTGAAATTTCAGTGGAATCACCAAGAGGTGATTATTCATGGTAATGGTAGCAATCTCATATACAGTCGCCAAACCATCCCAACGATTGGAGGAAGAATAAAGATAGGTGGGGAAACTTACCATCACGTTGAGCGAGTCAATGCCGTGGACAAGGATAAATGGTGGGATAACAAGATTGAAAGCATACTGAATTGGAGCGGATATGAACCTGGCAAGGGATTCGGTGGGAACCTCCAGGGAGTCACCAAACCTATCAAGCTGAAGAAGCATGGTACCACTTTTGGTTTGGGATATGAGTACACCTGGAGAGAATTCAAAGAGTGGTCGCCACCCTGGCTCGTTCCTTACTATCCACTGGAGCATCCGATACCTCGTCTGGAGCAGACTTTCTAGCCAGCCGATGTCATATATGGGTTGGAGAAGAGGAAGCACCGGTGGCAATGAGAAATTTGGTTTTGGAAGACGATAACATGGACTGTTGCATCATTTTTAAGGAGGAATGGGAGGAAGGCCCTTCCATACAAACTATGAGCCGAGGAGCACACCTCAACAATTGGTCTGTCAGAACCACCAGGGCCCGGAAGGCTTCGGGCATTACTATTACTTATCTTGATGAACCGATGATTGTGACATACAACGAGGCAGCGCAACAAACGGACATAGACTCAGAAGAGAATGATATACCAAAAGAGGTCGTTAAAGAGGTTGGGGATTTTGCGAATAGACCTAAGTCTAACTTGGACGAGACTGAGGTGGTTAAATTGGGAGATACAGAAAATGTCAAAGAAACGCGCATCAGTGTTCATCTGTCACCATCAGAAAAGGAAGAGTACACGGAATTCCTAAGGGAATATGAGGACATATTCGCCTGGTCGTATGATGATATGACTGGTCTCAGTACATCTATTATAGCTCACAAATTGCCAACCGATCCAACATGTCCACCAGTGAAGCAGAAGCTCAGAAAGTTCAAGCCTGGAATGCGTTTGAAAATCAAGGAAGAAGTCACTAAGCAGGTCAAAGCTAAGGTTCTCATGGTACAAAAGTTATCATTCGCTCTATTGGGGTGAAGAGTCATTAAGAATCATACAGGAAGCAGAAATCGATGATGCAGAATGGGTGAAGAGTCATTACGAACAACTAGCCCTCATAGGTGGTAAAAGAATGAATGTAGTTTGCCATGATCAACTTTATCAAAACACAATGTCCCTAGCTTTCAACAAAAGAGTCAAGTCAAGACGGTTTACACCGGGACAACTGGTGTTGAAGAAAATATTCTCACATCAAGATGAAGCCAAGGGGAAATTCTCCTCCAACTGGCACGGTCCGTACATGGTTCACCGGGTTCTAACCGGAGGAGCCCTCATACTTGCAGAAATGGACGAAGAAGTTTGGCCAAAGCCTATCAATTCAGATGCATTGAAACGATACTATGTGTAGCCACTTATGATTTTATGATGTAATTTGAACTACGCCTGACCTGATTCTCGTTTAAGAGGGGTAGCCCTATGGGTTCGGTCACGATTCAATAAAATTTTCATTTCCCCCTGCTATTGGAAACTAGGGCAGAATTTTGAGAAGGATCCTCAAAATTCTGAAGTTGATCTTCAGCCATTCACCAACACGCAGCCGTCAGAAGCACCAGCCCAGTAAACTGGGGCAGAATTTTGAGGAGGACCCTCAAAATTTCGAAGCGAGAGAGGTTGCAATGTCTTGAACCGCGTCGCAGTCGTTAGTTCATCTAAAAGAAAAACTATTTTTTCTTTATGCATTTACGTTACACTCTTACTAAATCATGCATAACTACTATCAAAATTGCTTTGTTTAGCGATGCTGCCCCAATAAAAAATAGGAGCCGAGCAGGACAAGCGAGGTCCACGGGAGGACGGACTAACCTTCCCCCTTTACAAAACCCACGATTTTTCTTTGGATATAGGAACCCAAGACATAAAATCATCAGATACGATTACATACTCCTACTTTCAGGAATGCAACTCTCAGAATCATCGCCTACTTACAATTTTTATCCGTACTAGACGTCCCCAGCAGCCATAATACAGCAATCAGCTATCATCTATCATCTATCAGCTAAGAGATTTCATTATTATTCGCCTTTATTTTCTGCATTGCATAAGGCTACTTTTCTGTCTTTCGAGACTAAGCATTGTCATCACCTGCATTTCTCTGCATTGCATAATGTAAGCACGTGATTTTTGCCCTATATGAGAAATACTCCCAAAAAATTCAAAATAAAATAGTTTTGGGTTGTGCGTGATTTTTGTGGATTTTTGTGTTATTTTTCTTGTATTGTTTACATTTGTCTGTACATGTTTAT
>MU718402.1:7368-56222 GCA_026770625.1 Nicotiana glauca
TTTCCTCGATTCGGGATTCAACCGGTGACTTGGGACACCATTAATCTCCCAAGTGGCGAATCTGAATCTTAAATAAAATCCCGTTTCGATTGTCCTTTAATTGGAAAAACTCCTCCTACCACGCCCTTCGCGGGGTGCGGTAGCACCAAAAAGAGGTGTGATAATGTGTCCTGATAGATGGCTTCGAGCCAAGTTGGGGAGGTTGTTGTGGATTAGCTAATTGCACGGTTATGTGCTATGTTGGTTCCGTTTTGAGGTATGTTAGTGGATCAGTTCTGGTTGCAAAAATTGAGCCGAGGATGGCACATGTGTAGGAAATTTTTTGATAAAGGTTATATATTGCTTCGTAGATGTGTGAAAACAATAAGATGTCTCGAGCTGTTGTTGGTAAAGGATGCTCAGTGTATAGAGAAGGAAGATGCTTGTTTGTATTGATATGAGGTCGTATCTTGCGGTGTCAGAGTGCCAATGAGGCACAAGTGGTTTTGTTAGCTGAGCAGGCTAAATGCAAGTTGAATAGAGTAAATGACTCTCGAGAATGGTTTTATTGTGTTCAAGATTTTGCATGCAATAATAAGGTGTCTAAGGTGGTGTATGTGGCTAGAGACTGAGTTTAATTGGAAAAGGTCAAGACTTGTGGTGTTTTTATGTTGATTATGGGATCCTATGTATCGGTATCGGGAAGTTATGGTAACAAATCCAGATTCGCAGAAAGTTCTTCAAGTAAAGTATTCTGGAATGTGGTATTTCTGGGAACATTTGAGAGAGTATTCAGTGGCCTATGGGCCTTAGACATGTGTGGTCTTATGTTCGAGTCTCGTATGGTAAGCCTGGGTTGAGGCATTATGGTGCTACAACAAGAGGTAATATCAAGTTGATCATGAATCAGGAGGAAATATTTAATAAACGGAATAGCTTGATAGTAGACTGCGTCGGTATGGTAAGGGCATGATTAATTATTCATATGTGTTCGAGGTAATGAGCCTTACAAGCATTTTGTAGCAATGCTCTTTTTGGCAGCTTGCTTAGCTTGGTTTGGGTAGAAGGATTCAGTCCTGGCAGTTAGCCTGTGTAAATGGAAATGGGAAAGAGTACTTGTTGAGCTTTACCGTGGTTCGGAGATGCATATATATATTCTCTTGAGGCATGCGAAGCATGGAATGTGTAATGATTCTTCTTCTAAACGGGATTGACGGAAGGTCTTGGCTAGATGAGTTACAGTTCAGTTCTGCAAAGAAGTTCATAAAAAAAATTTCTTAGGCAACGGGTAGCCTCAGGTAATCAAGGAAATGGTACTGCTAATTGGAAGTGATTTGACGAGAGTATGTATCTCGGTTGAGAATGGTAATGTGATTATACTGATGATACTTCGGTAGTATTGCGACACTTTCTTGTTAGTTCGACTGGTGATATTCGGGTTGCTTGATGGCACAGGGAGATTTTGAGTATGTGTCATAGAATTTTTGGATATTGAGTTGTGGCATGTGTTCGGACGACAAAATTGGGATCATGTATGATGATTCGTGTGCTATGTGGAATTAGAGGCGGAAGTCCTCATATTCGGCTATTATGATGGTGGATCGTGTGTGTCGGAACCGTTTGGCGACTATTGGGATTTTGAGGCTCGAGTGAATCTTTCGTTGCTGGCATGCTAGATTTTTGGATGTGATGTTGGAGTTCAGACTGGTTGTCTTAGTGTCAGATTAATTCTAGACTATTGCGTTATGGGCCATGCCGGGAATGCCACGGTTTGAGTGGCGAGGTGCATTGGGTTATGTTCTTGTGGAGTGGTTTATGTTTCAAACACCCAGCGGACGGCTGGGAGGGATTGATTTTCCTATTGAACCTTCATGATGGCTATCAGTGCAGAGGTTGCTATTTTTGAGCCGGTTCCGGCAATAAGGGACTTTTCGGATGCGTGTTCCAGCTTGAGTTGACTCGGTTGGCTCCGAATTGTGTTGTCGAGGGATAGGTTGACTCGACCGTTGTTGAGATTATCAGCGATCTGGAGAGATCTACGAGTTGTTTTCTGCGTTGCG
The DNA here is from genome assembly GCA_026770625.1 of Nicotiana glauca. Lineage (NCBI taxonomy): Eukaryota > Viridiplantae > Streptophyta > Magnoliopsida > Solanales > Solanaceae > Nicotiana > Nicotiana glauca. The sequence goes on from MU718402.1 coordinate 9,408, forward strand.
AGACGTTATAATTTACGGGCTATGGGCACATCTGGTGCGATGCTATCAGGATTCATAGTGGAAGTTATGGGGCAAACCTCAGTTGTGCTTGAGTTTTGTAGCTTATAACGCTATATGTAGATATTGTATGCACTCAGTATGCTTACGACCGGTACTCGGTATTTTATTGCAATAAACAAATTTGGCTTGATGTGCATCTCCTTACGTGAGATATATATATATATGGATCGGGTGGCACGCCGTCATGGGTATGTGTGGATCGGATGGCATGCTGCCATGGGTATGTATGGATTGGATGGCACGCCGCCATGAGTATCTGTGGACCGGATGGCACGCAGCCATGGGTATAATGATTTGTTTGGGTTCTAGACATCAATCGTGCGTGGTTGTCAATTTCGAGTATTGTGACTTGGGGTGTTTCATGTGTAACAATGGTTGGATAAGATCATGTATTATAGCAAGGCTACATGGAGATTAGACCCTTTGGGGTAGATTCAGGTATTCTATTTCTATGATGTGGGACGGGGTCCCAGCCTCGTGTTGTAATGGTATTGATGAGCTTAAGGTACAACTCTTTCGTTTGATTCATTTTCATGATTTGAGTATGTTCAGACCATCTCTTATTGGTACGTGTATTATGCAAGTTGTGGCTTAGGCCGTATTGATGTGTCATGTCACCAGGGTGGTGTGTTTGGTCAGAAGATATCTTTGGGATCATTAATGGATGCGAACATAGTCGATTTCAGCTTGTTGGAAGGATAATATCGAGGTTTGACCCGAAAATCTGTTGTGATATTAGTCAGAGGGAAGTGGCCTCACGAATGGTTGATCTGAGAAATGGTTATGGTCTTACTGCATGTTTCCTTATCATTGGTAGGATATGAAAGTGTTGGAATGGGACTTTACCTAATAAGAGGTTACTAACGGTATATGGTTGTGTTTGAGCAATGTGGTATATCATAGAATTGCGCCTGAGGTTGCAGGTATGGGTTATTACAGCTGGTTCAGGATTATTCAAAGTATAGGTGTGAGGTTTTGATCGTATTCATGGTTTCAGAAGTGAAAAGGTAGTTCTATGACATATGGGCTAGACTGGATTGTGTAATTTCGGTTAAAATGTGTAATCGGACCTATGTGAGATAGGGTGACGTGGGATCACCCCCGGGTATATGCATGGTAAAGTTATTCAGCTATTTGTTGGCTTCTACTACAACTCTGGGTACGCTCGAGGACGAGCGTTTGTTTAATTTGGGGAGGATGTGACAACCCGACCCGTCGTCTCATGAGTTATCGCCCCGTTTTCCCCATTTTTAGCTTCGTTATGTTTCATTATCCGTATCTTGTGTAATCAGGTTGATTTGGAATGGTTTTGATATGAAATGAGACACTTAGTCTCTTTTAAGAAGGCTTAAGTTGGAAAAAGTCAACCGGATGTTGACTTATGAGTTAGAGGGCTCGGATGTGAATTCCGATAGTTTGGTTAGCTCCTGGAGGTGATTTGTGACTTAGAAGTGTGATCGGAAGTGGTTTTGGAGGTCCGTTGTAGAATTAGGCTTGAATTGGCGAAGTTAGTATTTTGGAGAATTCCGGTTGATAGGTGAGATTTTGATCCAGGAGTCAGAATGAAATTTTGTGAGTTGTTGTAGCTTCATTTTGTCATTTGGGATGTGTGTGAAATATCAGGTCATTCGGACATCGTTTGGTCGGGTTTTTGATCGAAAGTGTATTTTGGAAGTTTTAAAAGAACTTAGGCTTGAATTGGATGTGAATTGATGGTCTCGGTGTTGTTTGAGGTGTTTTAGTAATTGGAACATGTTTGAATGAGGTTTTGGGATGTGTTGGTGATTTTGGTTGAGGTCCCGGGGGCCTCCGGTGTGTTTCGGATGCCCAACGGGTCATTTTTGGAAATTTTTGAACTGTTGGTTGCTGGTATTTGGTTTCCTTCTTCGCGAACACGAGGGGAGTCTCGCGAACGCGAAGAGGAAAAATGGGAGGCTGTGATTTTGGCCTTCGCGAACGCGATGGGGGAGTCGCGAACGCGAAGTAGTGGGTCAAGGTGCTACACGAACGCGTAAGAGTAATCGCGAACGCGTAGAAGGAAAATTGGGCCTGGGGACATTTGGTCTATGCGAACGCGAGCATGCTGCGCGAACACGAAGGGTCTGGGAGATTGGCCTTCGCGAACGCGAGGTACTGTACGTGAATGCGAAGAAGGATTTTCCATGCCTGGGCAGAAGGTTTATAAACATTTCATCCGGGAGATTTAGTCACTTTTCCTCCATTATTGAGTATTTTAGGAGCTCTTTAGGACAAATTGAAGAGGGATTCAAAGAAGATTGATTGGAGGTAAGTCTCGTGACTTAGAAACACCATTTTATTGAAGAATCAACCTTTGATTCTTGAAAACTTGGGTAGAAATTGGAAGAACTAGGGCTTGTTTTTTTAAATGAAAAATTTGGGATTTGAAAGGGCAATTGAACTCCGATTTTGGGAAATTTGATATGTATGGACTCGTGGCGATACGAGGAATCCGGTGATGTGAATTTTGTAATTTCTCGAAAAGTGGGCCCGGGGCTCGGGTTTTGCCAACTTTGCATTTTTGGGTATTTTTCGAGTTCTTTCAGTTGGGTTATGTTCCATTAGCTTATTTTAACATATTCCTTGTGGTTTTGGTCAGATTCTACACTCGAGGAGGTCGATTTGCGAGGGAAGCGCAAGGCGAGCTAGGATTTCGGCCGGCTTGAGGTGAGTAATGGTTATGAATGATGTACTGAGGGTTTGAGACCCCGTATTTGCACTATGTAGTGCTATGTTGAAATGAGATACGCGCCGTATGATAAGCGTGGTAATGTTACTGCTAGGGATTTGGACTCGGTCTATTCCGATTGATGACTCTACTGTACTTTTGACTGAGATTGCGCTTATATTCGTATATTTTGGGCTAGTTGCCACGTTTGGGGCCTTGTGCCAATCTGTAGAACCCTTAGGGAGCATGTTGAGATAATTGACCTCACTTTACTTGTTGAAAATATACTCTCAGTCATATCCTTAACTGTAAAACATAATATGGACCGGTCTTAGCAATCTGCACTCTAAATGAGGAATACGTGGGGTTGAAAACCCCGTCTTAGCTGAGTGGGCCCGAGAGGCCAAGTCTATATTGAGTGAGAGGGGACAAGGACCTCATAGTGAGGGTATTTGATATACACCAGGTCGGGCTGTACGCCGCAGCAGTATATACAAATACATATATGGATCGGACTGCACGCCACAGTAGTATATTATATGGATCGGACTGCACGCCGCAGTAGTATATTATATGGATCGGACTGCACGCCGCGGTAGTATATTATATGGATCGGACTGCATGCCGCAGTAGTATATTATATGAATCGGACTGCACGCCGCAGTAGTATATTCTATGGATCGGACTGCATGCCGCAATGATATATTATGTGGATCGGACTGCATGCCACAATATTATAGCGCTTGGGTTGTAGGAGCCCCCCAGAGTCTGCACACACCCACCAGTGAGCGCAATCGACTATTATTATTGGATCGGGCTGCGCGCCGTAGCAGTATATACTATAATTGGATCGAGCTACGCGCCGCAGCAGTATATACTATAATTGGATCGGGCTGCACGCCGCAGCAGTATTACGTATGGATCGGGCTGCGCGCCGCAGCAGTATTACGTATGGATCGAGCTGCGCGCCGCAGTAGTATTGGTAAGTTATCGGACTGTGGGAGATTTTCACCAGTTTCCCCTGATTATCTGATATTTACTGTCCTTACTGTTGGTTATAGAACTGTGTAGATTTCTATTACTCACTGAGTTGGAGTACTCACTTTACTCCCTGCACCTTGTGTGCAGATACAGGGATCCCGGAGTCATAGCTGAGGTTATTGCTGCTGCCTAGTTCAGCTGTCGGAGTCATCGAGGTAGTTGCCGGCGTTCGCAGGACCCGATTTATCCTCTTGTCTTTTCTTTTACTTCCGCACCTAGACTTTCATATGCATAGGATGTTGCTCAGTTATATCTAGAGGCTCTGACTTGTGACGCCAGATCTGATATGGTCTGTTTTAATATTATTGTGGTTTTCGCACAGTTTTTATTACTATCACAAACTGAGATTTTGCTTAATTGATTTTTAAATTTAATAACTAATAAGAAGCTTTGTAACTTGGGTTTGAGAATGTCCTAAAGGTCGGGCTTGCCTAACAAGATGTTGGGCGCCATCACGGCCGAGGTTTGGGTCGTGACAGAATACTTCATCATTTTTGGAAAATTATAAAGTTGTCGAGGCCTGGAAATACGGTGAACCATTTTGGGATTTATGGGATAATACCTCGACTCACGTGCCAAAAATTAGAATTAACGGGTGCGTGAAGATTAATCTCGACGATCCTAAATAAGACGATATAGGCACTTGAATTGAATAGGTGAAAATCTTTAGAATAATTTGACGATGCAAATTGACCAAATAGTGGCCTTCTATTGCTCCGTAGATTGCGCAAGTTTGGACATCTACCCACTTGTAAATGAGAATTGGCACGATTGTTAAAATTCTAAGAGATATGAAGCTATGAGACGAATATTAGAGGTATAAGATTACAAAATTAAAATTGGTACGACGTGCAAGAATTGAAGGTATAAAATTATGTGAGGCACGAGTGACATTATTTTAAGAACATGTAACCGTATTTTAAGAAAAGGGCGTGAATTAAATAAGTTGCGAAACAAAATGGGCAAAAATCTAGAGTCATTAAAAATCTAAGCGCGGAACGATTAGTAATAATTATTATTATTAATTTAGGAAGATGATATAAAAATAAGCAGAAGAAAAAAATATATGAACAAATAAAAAGTATTTAAATAAAAATATAAGCACGTTAGATAGTTAATACTTCCTTTTTCTGAAAAATAACAGATAATGTTAGTAAAAATAATAAAGTAGAGTAAGCAACATAGCAAAGTAAGCAAACAAGCAAGCAAGCATGTTACAAATTTCAAAGTATAAAAAATAATTGCGCGTCCTAATATGTAAGGGACCTCTTTGTGCCAGAGGTAGGCCTACCGTGTATTTGAAAGATAAATATGCCATTATGCACCATCCCACTGATGTAAATTAATTAAATATTTCTATTTTTTTTTTTTTGAAAAATGATAAATAGTAAAGTATAACTTCTTAAACTTCTTCTTTTTTGGTCAAAAGAAAGTATATTTTCATCAAAAGAATGTATAATAAAAATATATTTTGTCATATCTAAACTTCTTGTTAATTATGTAATTTGAAAGTTTACATACATATAAAAAAGTTAGCCATGCTCCTATTAGGATTTAATTAATTTAGAGAAAATGGTCCACATAATTGGCTTGTTCACCCTTCAAATAATGTACATATATGTGATAAGGTGTCACTTGGGGTTGAAAACCTACCTGGACATTTAGGCAAGATTAACTAATGGATTTAATACACCTCGGGTATTAAATCACCTAAGGTTAAAATGATGCATGCTCTTAAAAGAGATTTTGTTTAGCTCTATCCTAGGTTGACTAGAGTGGGATTTTCTAGACTGGTCCTCTCCCAAGCGGACAAACTTGAGAGTGAAAAGTCCGTGACTGTCGACTATACCGCTGATCGACTTACCCACGAACTTTCCCTAAAAGCTATCTTTTTTTTTTTTGAAAAATGCAGGGCCGCAAACCACATAACCGCTGGGTGTGTGCATAGTGTGAGTTTTTCAAAATTGGAGGAAGTGAAACGGGATGACAATTGATATAAAGCATTAAGAATGAACAATTCATATAAGGCAGTTTATCACATAAAGATAATTCAAATAAGCATCATAAATAAATACAAACACACACATCAATTTTTAATATTAACCTAAGTTTGTTATGGTTTAGAACCTAGAATCCCCAACAGAGTCACCATGCTGTTATATCCTATTTTAACACGGGTCAAACTAGAGTATAACATATTGGTAATTCTGCGGGTTTAATTAATTAAGAGAGTCGCCACCTAATTATTTTAACGATGAATTAGGACACCAATTTTAGCTAAATAGTGCTTAAAATTAACTCCATTTTATGGTCTGCATATCCTTAAGATTATGGATAAGGGTTCTAATTATCTCAAAAGGAAGGGATAAGACACCTTTTAAGATCCGTTAAAAATAATTAACCGGCCAAACTTAGATTAATTAATCAAAAATATTATGCTAAAGCATATATATTTATCTAAATATAACTTGATAGAAATATAAAGCAAAATGAAATAACTTCTTTGGGCTCAGCTGTTTATACGGTAAGAAAATCTTTAAACCATTTAAGAACCTGACAGGATTTGGAAATCAGTTTTAACTTGATGAAACAAATGATTAAAAAAAATCATTCTTAAAGGAAAAAACTTAAGGGAAAATTTCCTACTTTGAATGGTGGTCAGAGAAAAGCAATTTTCATATGTATTCGATAGAGAATATACATGGTTGGAACTAAACATCCTTCTTGGCAAAGACTTACTGAAAACATCATTTTTAAAATTGATTCTAAGTAGAGTATCTAGTTGCTATACTCTATGTGTTGAAAATAGTACTAAATTAATAATTAGTGATCCTAAATGATCAAATAAAATTTCATTATTAATTCTATACTAAGCGTAAGATAAATTCCAAACATAAACAAATCAACAACAGTAAAAGGTTAGATAAAATGAATGATAATAGAAAAAGATAAAGAAAGAAGATGTTATAGGCGTCCCCAAGCAAATTTGTTGTTCTCTTTGCTATACGGTGCTTTCTAAGAATAAGGAATGTGATGAGTATGGTAGTGAGTCTTGCATTAAGACTCCAAATTTGCTCCAAAGTATATATGCAAAAGAAATAAACAAGCCAAGAATTAGGAAGAGAAAAATCTATTTTTCTTTAGTGCTAAAGAGCAGAGGTTAATAATAAGTAGAATCACTTCAAGTAATATTGATGTTCAAATTATCTAAATAAGTTATTAGCACACTCATAGCTTATCATTTCATATTACTACCGTCATTCATGCTATCATGAAACTAATATTACCTATATATAATAGATAATAAAATGTATGGGCAATTATGTGACTCAAAATGGTAATATAAACACTCACTTCACAAAAGAAATACTCCGTGGAATTAAATACTATATATCCAGATCATATAGGATGAATTATTAAAATAAATATCTCATACTTACTAGAAGACAACCATGAAGAGAGCAATTAATTCATTAATATATTCATATGACCATCGACACTTTATTTTACTTAGTTAAGAGATAATTTTTTTTAAAAAATTATAGTCTTGCATGATTTCATACATGAACAAATTTACAATGGAAAATAAATTGGAGACATGAAAAAAAATAAACAAACAAATATTTCAGATCTTCAAATACAGGAAAATTGAGAAGAAAAATTTCGAAGTTACTGACCCTTTTATGGGCAGTGAACGAGGCGTCATCAAGAGAGTCTACGATTTTCAGCCTCTACTACACAACTTCGAACGAGCGTCAAACTTTGAAACAAATAGGTAATGATTCTCTTAAGGATAGGCCAAAATCAATAGAGGCTAAAAGAAAGAGCTTTTTAGAGTGTGGTTCTAAGAAGAGTAACATGTATACAGGTCTAAAGAAGTGAGCGAAAAGATGCTGAAAATAGTCACAAAGTTTGATATTTATAGGTGTAAAAATATGGTTCTTGGTTACTTTGAGCGAGGATTTGAAATTCAGATTTCAATGACGTCAGACAAATTCATTAAATCAGCTTTGAAACCTTAGGATGGATTCAATCTCCGCGTGATTCTTCATTGATATGCTTCAGGTTATACCTGAAATGATGTGATATGCTCTTGTGCGTACGGGTTTGAAAGTCAAGAATTGGTTAAAGAAACAGAGGAAAAGTCAAGATGAAAGCGACAATGAATAGGGAAAGGGAGGTTTGTTTTTTTGGTGAAAAAGGCATGTTCTGTTAAAGTTTGAATTTTAGACAAAAGGTGGAGAAGAGAACAAAGGTACTATATATATGATATGAGATAGATGTTGATAAAAATAATATTAAATAAATATTGATAAAAAAATCAAAGTAGTAACAAATTAGTTAAGGTACTAATATTAATGGAAGTAAACGTAGTTGTAATAATAATAATAATAATAATAATAATAATAAGTGATACTAGTAGTAACAGCAACAATAGTATTAGTATAATGAAATTGTAACACTAATAGCAATAACGACAAAGATAGTAATATTTTCATGATAAAATAATAATAAAATATTAGTTGTAGTCGTAGTAATAATAGTAACACTAATACTAATATCGAATTAATATTAATACTAATAATAATAGTACTTAGCAATAGTAATTATGTATTAATACTAGTACTAATTCCAATGATAGTAGTAGAGGTGGTAGTAGTAGTAATATTAATAATACTAGTAATAGTGATATTAGGTCTAGTTTGTGCTAAAAATGGTAAAAATAACTTTTCTTATATTATTAGTACTATTAGAAACTTAAAGAAATAGTTTGGAAGACAGGAGGTTCAAAATTGGATGTCAACAGCTGCCCCTCTTTGACCGGAGACGATAAAAGAATTTTCGGGCAAAGAATATTGACTTAGTGGCCAATTTTGTCCCGACCATCAAGACTGGAATGGGACAAAGGGGACGTAAAAAAAAATTAATTGCGGCCGAACTCCGGTTTCGATTTGCCTACATATCTCGGGTTTCACGAGAATCAGGTCATATGTAGTTCAATACTTATGGCACACTGGTGTAGGACTCAACTATTGATACAGATCTTAAAAGGCTGCTCTAGTGTTGAATTATAAAGATATTGGGTGCCATGATTGAAAGAAAGATATTTGAAATAAGGATTTTTGTTAGGAATTTTGAGAGTTGAGCCGAACGGAGTTTGAAGTAGATCCTTGACCTTTATTGGAGAGTTTGATATTTCTTCCCAACAAACTCCCCAGTTCACTACTAAGATATAGTTCCACGTTGCGCTATTTTTCCTGCAGATCTTGACAATGCTAAGAAAATTCGTCAGGAAATAAGCCCATAAAAAAATAATCTTATGAAAATAATATTTAGGCGTTAATTCATAAGAAAAGCGAATTTGTTGTGCAAACATATAAAAATAATTTTAAGGTGACATATTTCATGGTCGGCAATGGCACATGAAAATTTAGAAATAGTAATAATAATAATAATAATTATTATAATAATAATTAGGCGTTAATTCATAAGAAAAGTAAATTTATTGTGCAAACATATAAAAATAATTTTAAGGTGACATATTTCATGGTCGGCAATGGCACATGAAAATTTAGTAATAATAATAATAATAATAATAATAATAATAATAATAATAATAATAATAAGTAGTAGTAGTAATTGTAGTAGCAGCAGCAATAGTATTAGTATAATAAAATTGTAACACTAATAGCAATAACGTCAAAGATAGTAATATTCTCATGATAAAATAATAATAAAATATTGATCGTAGTCATAGTAATAATAGTAACACTAATACTAATATCGAATTAATATTAATACTAATAATAATAATACTTAGCAATTGTCATTATGTATTAATACTAGTACTAATTCCAATGATAGTAGTAGTGGTGGTAGTAGTAGTAGTAGTAATATTAATAATACTAGTACTAGTGATATTAGGTCTAATTTGTGCTAAAAATGATAAAATAATTATTCTTAAAATATTAGTATTATTAGAAGCTTAAAGAAATAGTTTGGAAGAAAGGAGGGTTAAAATTGGATGTCAACACCAGCAATTTTAAAGGGATTGTTCATTTATGTTTAAGAAAAAATGGTTTAAAAGTTTAAGACTCAAATCTGATTTTGTTCCTATTAAATACATGATTAATAAGTTAAGACCCACCAGGTTAGGCAGTTTGTTTAAACTATGTAAAAGTTACTGTAAAAAGCTGTTTTGATTTCGGTATGCCTTTAGTATTCGAAACTTGATCTTTGAAGCAACTGGGCCTGCTGATGGCCCAAATTGTAACTCTTAACTAAAATCTGGACCTTTGTGAATTCAGCTTCTCCTTTGGTCCTGCGCCTAGGTCCAATTTTGGAGCCCAGTCGGTGGCATTGCATTTCTCCTTATGCCGATTTAACATATTGGGCCTGCTAATTGGCCCAGTTCTTTTATCCAAAGTTATCATAGGCCTGTTTACATTTTCTTTACCCATAATCATTAGTTTAAGTCCAAATTAGTTATAAAATGAGAATATACTAGGGCCTACTTAAGTAACCCTTTAAATAGTTTGAGGCGTGCAATTTTTCGTTAAATAACCTATGGCCCTCATATGAATATTAACCTAGTATTGAAATAACCCTAAATAATCGTAGTTTTCTTTAGGCTAGATTTAGATTAGTATTGTACTTATGTATACGTTCGCGTAACATAATTGCGAATTTAATTCTAAAATAGCTCGAGGGATGCGTTCGTGCAATTTCAACCGAACTTTTCTTAATAAAATAAACAAAGCGTTATTAATTGTGGACACGTTCGTGTGACATGATTTTTGCCGCGCCAAAGAAAATTAGTTTACGTATGCGTAACTCGATTCTTTAATTACGAATAATTTAAGTGATTAAAAGCGGTGAATAGATAAATGCACATAAGTTCTAAAATGAGTAGTTAAACAATTTGAGCCAAGTATAAATCCTAAGCGACTGTGCAAGAAACACGGAACCTGGGAATGACTAATACCTTTTACCGGGTTAACAGAATTTTTTAACTAGAATTTTTGATTCGCAGATTGTAACGACCCGACCAGTCGCCTCTAACTCGTTGTTCAGCAGTCTGAGTCCATGAACATCTTCATTTCAGGTATTATAACTTGTACGCGTGGTTGGAATTGAATTTCGAAAAGTTCAGAGTTGATTTGGAGAGAGAATTCTCATTTCGAAAACTTAAAGTTGAAAGAATTAACTAGGATTGGAATTTTGAGTAAATAACCTCGGAATCATGATCTGAAGGTTCTAACAGGTTCGTGTGATAATTTCGGACTTGCGCGTATACCCGAATCGGGTTTTGGATGACTCGGGAGTATTTTGGTACCTATTATGGAAAGTAGCATTTTGAAAGAAATTTCGTAAGTTTGGGTTGGGGTGCATTTCAGTGATATCGATGTACGTTTGGGATTTCGAGTTTGGGAGCAGCTCCGTATGGTGATTCTGGAGCTGGGAGCGCGATCAGAAGTGAATTCGGAGGTCCGTAGATCATTTTGGAGCCACTTGGCGAAAGATAGGAATTTGAAGATTTTTAGAGAAGTTTGATCGGAGGTGGACTTTTTGATATCAGAGTCAGAATTTGATTCCAAAAGCTGGAGTAGGTTCGTAATGTCGAATGTGACTTGTCTGCAAAATTTGAAGTCAATCGGACGTGATTTGATAGGTTTAAACATCGAAAGTAGAAGTTGGAAGTTATAAAGTTCATAAAGCTTGGATTGGGGGTTAATTCATGATTTTCGAATTGTTTGATGTGATTTGAAGCCTCGAGCAAGTCCGTAACGTGTTTTGGGACTGGTTGGTATGATTGTTTGGGGGGTCCTGGGGGCCTCGGGCGGATTTTTGGTTGTTAACAGATCGAAAATAGAACTTTTGGAAAAAGCTGAACTGGCTGGTTGCTGTCATAATCGCACCTGCGAGAATTGGGCCGCAGGTACGGAGCCGCATAAGCGGCCAAAGGAGCCGCATATGCGGTTTTGGAGTAGAAGAGAAGGGACCACATATGCGTTCATATTTTCGCAGATGCGAGACCGCACCTGCGGTGGAGAAGCTGCAGATGCGGGATTAGTGAAGGAGAGCTGGGACAGCAGATGCGGGACCGCACCTGCGGTGGTGGAGTCGCAAAAGCGGAAGGGGGGCAGCATGGTGATTATCGTAAATGCGGTATTAGAACCGCACCTGCGGAACCGCAGAAGCGGTCTGGAGGCCGCATGTGCGGAAATAGCTGGAGGAAGAGAGTTGTTTTAAATTCGGGATTTGGCTATTCTTCTCCCATTTTTCATTTGGAATGGGCGATTTTAAAGAGCTTCAAGTGGGATTTTTCATTATCAACGACAAGGTAAGATATCTCCACCTATTTTGAGTTAAATACATCAATTATGTATGGATTTGAGCATGAAATTTGTAGAAAACTTGGGGTTTGAGGGAAAACCTAGAAAATTAGTATTCTTGGATTTTGTCTACGATTTTGGGTATGGAATTAAAAGAAAAACATAAATTTGAATTGTGAGTTCATGGATAAACTTTATCTTCGAGAAATTTCGGATTCCGGGCACGTGGGTTCGGGGGCATTTTTGTCAACTTTTCGATTGGGATTAGCAATTGTTATAAATTGGATTACAATGAGTACCTTAGCATATATTAATGGATTTACATAATTATTTGCTAGTTTTGGAGTGTTGTGCATCGATTCGAGTCTTCGGAAGGGCGTGGAATGCCGGTTATGGAACTTCGTAACAAGGTGAGTCTCCTTTCTAACCTTTTAAGAGGAAAATGTCCCCGTAAGTGAATTAATTGGTTATGTGCTCCTATCTACATACGCACGAGGTGATGAGAGTCCGTGGGTAGCTACTATTATGTTTAAGTCCGGGTAGTCTAGGACCCACAAACATGCTATACTGTAATGACCCGGCCGGTCGTTTTTAGAATTAACACACCGATCCCCTATTAATTATTTTCCCTAAGTTTATTTCTGCTATTTTAGTTTGCCGGGATGTTCGGTGTTGGGTTTCGGATAGTTTTGGGACACTTAGTCCTTAAATGAGAGCTTAGGTGTTGGAAAGTTGCCCGTAGTCGAAAAAGTGTGAAGATGGTCTCAGAATGGAAATCCGATAGTTCCGTTAGCTCCGTTAGGTGATTTCAAGGTTGGGTGCGTGTTTGGAATGCATTTTGGAGGTCCGTAGCAAATTTAGGCTTGGAATGCCGAAGTTTGAATTTTTGAAGTTTCCAGTTAGATTAGTGAGTTATTGATCCGAGGGTTGGAATGGAACTTCGGAAGTTGCAGTAGCTCCGTCATGTTATTTGGGATGTGTGTGCAAAATTTCAGGCCATTCGGACGTGTTTTGGTTAGGTTTTTTATCGAAAGCGTATTTTGAGGAAATTTGGAGTTCTTAGGCTTAAATCTTTGATTAATTCGGGTTTCCGATATTATTTAAGGTATTTTAAGGATTGGTACAAGTTTGAATAGGATATTAGGTGTTATTGGTTCTTTTGGTTGATGCCCCGGGCCTCGGGATGATTTCGGATGGTTGACGGAAGGATTTTGGAAGTTGGGAGGTATCAGATTTGTGCTGCTACTGGTATTTTTGCATCTGCAGATTGGGAACCACAAATGCAGTGTGGAGGACCACAGAAGCAAAAGTGGGAATTTTCCTCAGGACCTACAGATGCAGTGCAATTTTCGCAGAAGCGGAACCGCTCCTGCGGTTAGTGGTCTGCAGATGCAGAAGCTGGTACATTAGTGAGAGTCGCAGATGCGACAAATAGTCTGAAAAAGCGGGACTACAGAAGCGGAAATCACTAGTCCAAAATATGAAATTCAAGGGTTTAGTTTCAAAAGTTAGAAAAATCAAATTGGAGCTCGGGAGAGGGTGATTTTGAGAGGGTTTTGAAGAGGAGATCATTGGGTAATGTTTCTTTAATCCTTTCTATTTATATTCTATCAATCTATGGTTAATTTTATCATTTAAATTTGGATTTGGGGATAAAAAATTGGAAAAAATTGGAAGAAACTTCTTAGGCCGAAATTCTGAGTTTTGAGTGGGTGTTTGACGTTCGATTCGGGAGATGTTTGTATGGTTAGACTCGTGAGAGTACGAGGGTTCTGAAAATGTAAAATTAATTTGATTCCGGAACGTTGGCCTGAGGAGTGTTTGGTCATTTTACCTAATTTCGTACCTTAACTTTTAATTAAATTGTCACGACCCATTTTTCCTAACTAGATCATGATGGCGCCTAACACCACAGTTAGGCCAGCCAATTGCGGAAGTTTAGATTAAGTCTCGATTATTAATTAGCCAACCAAATATACTAGTATTTTCAAGTAAATAAAAGAAACTAGCAAAATCATACAGTACTGACATAGTCATACATCCCTAAAAATAAATATTCTCTACAGTGTGTGCCAGAACCCAGTGTCACTAGCTACGGGCGACCAGTAGAGTATAAACAAAAAAAATATATATACAAAATGATGTCCTACTGTCTGAATCAGAATAGACAGAAAATCATAAATACAGGAAAAGGACTCCTTCGGCTGCGAATCGACATGGGGGAGAAGGCAGCTCACCGTAGAAGTCCCAGAAAGTGCTCACTGATATGCACCCGAGTGATGTCCGGATCCACCTGCCTCAAACCCTGTACATTTAAGTACAGAAGCATAGCATGAATACGTAAACAACGTGTACTCAGTAAGTATCCTGTCTAATCTTAAAGAAGTAGAGACGAGAGGTCGACTTGATACTTACTAAGGTCAATTAGTATATATATAAATACACAAGTGTGAATATAGCATGACTAAACAAAGAATTTACAAGTAATGGCAGGTTATAGCACGTAGTGTAAGTCCAGAATACTTCACATCAAATTTATCGTTTATCAAGTGAAACAGTGGCAAAATGAAGCATATATATAAGCTCTTCCATAATTAACATGCGCACATAATACCGAGGCGACGGCTCGAACCAACATAAATTAATGTGCACTTGCCGAGGGTCGACGACGCACCTATAGATGCATCTATTCATACCGAGGCGATCGGCCCAATCCACAATTAAGGATAATATATATATCAAGTTCACATCAAATGACACGTAGGTAGGCAAAATATCAAATCAACACAATTCGATTTATAGAAATAAACTCATATTTTCCTTTTTAAGTCTCTATCAAATGCTAGGTGTTCAAGTAAACAATGTGCTATAAGAACATATTTAATAGGCATGATATAGGTCCTAAGATACTCGGACATCTAATATAGTAGCCGCTACGCACTGGCTCTTGTCACATAACGCGAGCGTAGCCCCCGCATTTAGCAACAAGTACTCAACACGAAACCTAGGGGGACAATTCTCTCTTACAAGGTTAGAAAAGAGACTCACCTCACTCCGAAGCGCGCCTTCAACCACAAGACTAGGCTCCAAGCCCAATTCGAAGCCGAACAAGCACCAAGTAGTTTAAATAAGGCAATAACTAATCAATAATTGCTCACAAGGTTGAATTCTAGCTAACAAAATGATTTCCTAACCTTTCCCGCAAGTTTACTAAATTCCGACCCCGGGCCCATGTGCCCAAATTCTGAGATTTTACGAGGAAATTATTCTCTATAACCTAAGGATTACCAATATGTAAATTTTAGTTCATAACGCAACTAATTAGGTGGTTAAATCATAGTTTTTCTAAAACCCTAGGTCTAGCCCAAATCCCTTGATTTTACCCAATCCTTGGTGTTAAATCTACCCTATGTTTATGTATTTGAACTAAAAATGAGTGGGGATTACTTACCTCAAAATAATATGCTGAAACTTCCCCTTTTGAATCACCAAAATCACCCTAGAGTTGAGAGAGATAGGGGGGAAATGGGCTTACGATCGAATTAAATGATACACTGACCCCCTGTGATTTCCGCTTCTGCGGGTTCCGCTTCTGCGGGTTCCGCTTCTGCGGGTTCCGCTTCAGCGGACATAGGACCGCTTTTGCGGAAATGGGACAAAGAGACTGGGCCGCTTCTGCGGTCCTAAACTCGCTTCTGCGAGTCCGCATAAGCGGAAATAGAACCGCTTCTGCGGTTTGGGCCTACCGCTTCTGCGGTCTTGGGGTCCGCTTCTGTGGTTTCCCCTGGCCCTGGCCCCTTCCGCTTCTGTGATTACAGGACCGCTTCTGCGGTCCAAGAGCCGTAGAAGTGGTTATGACAGAAGCAGCAGATGTTGCTCCCTTTTAAATTTCTAGCTTCGCTCGAACCTCGACCATTTGACGCTCGGGGCTCCCGAGCCCCGCCCGAGCATACCGACAAGTCTGAAATCATGAGGCGGACCTAGTCGAACCTCCAGAACACCCAAAACATTATTAAATCATGGAATGGGACCCCAAAACCAATTAATGAAATCTAATGAACTTCAAGTTCTTAATTTCCTACCAACGGGTCAAAACGCCCTTAAACTACTCGGATTGACGTCAAATTTTACGGGTAAGTCTTATATGATATTTTGGACTCGTACCAATTGTCGGAATCGAAATCCAACCCCGATACCTATAAAACAATAATTTCTTAGTTTATTTAATTCTTTGAAACTTAAATTAACAATTTTTACGAAAAATTCCATTACTCGGGCTAGGGACCTCGGAATTCGATTCCGGGCACACGCCCAGGTCCCATATTTTTCCACGGACCCTCAGAAATTGCCAGATCGCGATTCTGGGTCCGTTTTCCCAAAATGTTAACCGAAGTCAAACTTGGACTTTTTAAAGATATGAAATGAAGCGAATAGGCTTATTCTTGCCCGAAATTCTTCGAACTTCCGAACCACCCGCCCCCGCAAGTCATAATTCAGCTAAAGCAAATGCGGAAAGGATTATTGAAAGGAACGGGGTTCGAGAATGCAAAATGACCAGTCGGGTCGTTACATCCTCCACCTCTTAAACAAACATTTGTCCGCGAACGGATATAGAAAGGTACCTGGACTGCTGAATAAGTGAGGATATCGGCTCCGCATGTCCTCCTCGGACTCCCAGGTCGCCTCCTCGACTGGTTGGCCCCTCTACTGGACTCTTACTGCAGAAACCCTCTTGGACCTTAGCTGGCGGTCCTGCCTATCAACAATGGCAACTGGCTCCTCTTCGTAACCCAAGCTCTCATCTAACTTAATGGTACTGAAATCCAACACATGTAAATAGTCGGCATGGTACTTTCGGAGCATCGATACATGGAAGACTGGATGGACTCCTGATAAACTGGGAGGTAATGCAAGCTTATAAGCAACCTCTCCAACTCGCCTCAACACCTCAAAGGGGCCAATAATCCTTGGGCTTAACTTGCCCTTCTTCCCGAATCTCATAATGCCCTTCATGGGCAAAACCTTCAGGAGGACTTTCTCACCAACTGCAAATGATACATCACGCGCCTTCTGATCCGCGTAGCTCTTCTGTTTGGACTGAGCGGTGCGAAGCCTTTCCTGAATCAACTTAACCTTATCCAGGGCATCCTGGACCAAATCTGTACCAAGCAACTTAGCCTCACCAGGATCGAACCATCCGATAGGAGAACGACAACGCCGACCATACAATGCCTCATATGGGGCCATCTCTATGCTGGACTGGTAACTGTTATTGTATGCAAACTCCGCCAAGGGCAAAAACTGATCCCACTGCCCTCCAAGGTCAATCACATATGCCCTAAGCATATCTTCTAAAATCTGAATTGTCCGCTTCGACTGTCCATCGGTCTGAGGATGAAAGGTCGTGCTAATCTCCACGCGGGTCCCCAACTCTCGTTGTACATCTCTCTAGAAATGGGAAGTGAACTGAGGGCCTTTGTATGATATGATGGAACCGGTACACCGTGCAATCTCACTATCTCCCGAATATAAATCTGGGCATACCTCTCTGCCATATAAGTAGTCGCACTGGAATGAAATGGGCAGACTTGGTCAATCTATCCACAATAACCTACACCGAATCAACCTTCCGCTGAGTTCGCGGCAACCCAACTACAAAATCTATGGTGATGCGCTCCCACTTCCATTCCGGAATGTGCATCTGCTGAAGTAGGCCACCTGGCCTCTGGTGCTCATACTTGACTTGCTGGCAATTTAAACATCTAGCTGCATAGTCCGCAATGTCCTTCTTCATCCTCCGCCACCAGTAATGTTGTCTCAAGTCATGGTACATCTTCGTAGCACCTGGATGAATAGAGTACCTTGAACTGTGGGCCTCCTCTAGGATCCTCTCTCTCAAGCCATCAATATTAGGAACACATACACAGCCCTGGAGCTGTAATACACCATCCTCTCCAATAGAAACCTCCTTGGCGCCTCCCTGAAGCACCGTCTCTCTGAGGACTGCCAGATGCGGATCATCAAGCTGTTGGGCCTTAATCTTCCCCAACAACGAAGACTGTGCAACCACACATGCTAGGACCCTGTTGGGCTCTGAAATGTCCAATCTCACAAGCCTGTTAACTAGGGACTGAACGTCCAAAGCTAGTGGCCTCATCTCTGCAGGAATGAATGCCAAGCTACCCATGCTCTCCGCCTTCCTACTCAAGGCATCCGCAACCACATTCGCCTTGCCTGGGTGATAAAGAATGGTAATGTCATAATCGTTCAGCAACTCGAGCTATCTGCGCTGTATCAAATTAAGGTCCCTTTGCTTGAAAAAATGCTGCAAGCTGCGATGGTCTGTATACACCTCACATGACACCCCATACAAATAATGCCTCCATATCTTAAGAGCATGAACAATCGGCGCCAACTCTAGATCATGCACAGGATAATTCTTCTCATGAACCTTCAGCTGACAAGAGGCATATACAATAACTCGCCCCTCCTGTATCAATACACACCCCAAGCCAATGTGAGAAGCGTTGCAATATACCGTATAAGTCCCTGAACCGGAAGGCAATACAAAAACTGGTACCGTAGTCAAAGCCGTCTTGAGCTTCTGAAAGCTCTCCTCACAATCATCGGACCAATAGAATGGGGCCCCCTTTTGGGTCAATCTGGTCAGAGGTGATGCAATGGATGAGAAGCCCTGAACAAATCACCGATAATATCATGCTAACCCTAGGAAGCTCCTGATTTCGATCACTGAAGTAGGGCGTGGCCAACTCTGAACTGCCTCAATCTTCTTGGTATCCACCCCCTCCTGACACGATATGCCCCAAGAATGCCACTGACTCTAGCCAAAACTCACACTTGGAGAACTTATCATAAAGCTTCTGCTCTCGCAAAGTCTGGAGCACTACCCTCAAGTGCTGCTCGTGCTCCCCTAGGCTACGTGAATATACCAAGATGTCATCAATGAAAACAATGACGAAAGAATCAATATAGGGCCTGAACACTCTGTTCATCAAATCCATAAACGCCGCTGGAGCATTAGTCAAGCCGAATGACATCACCAGGAACTCATAATGGCCATATCTCATCCGGAATGCGGTCTTCGGAACATCTGAATCCCGAATCCTCAGCTGATGATACCCCGATCTCAGGTCGATCTTAGAGAACAACCTAGCACCCTACAAATGGTCGAATAAATCATCAATGCGGGGCAATGGATACTTGTTCTTGATGGTGACTTTGTTCAACCGGCGGTAATCAACGCACATCCGCATAGTCCCATCCTCTTCTTTACGAACAGCACTGGCGCACCCCAAGGCGATACGCTGGGCCTAACAAATCCCTTAGCTAGCAACTCCTCCAACTGCTCCTTCAACTCCTTCAACTCCCTAGGAGCCATACGATATGGTGGGCTAGATATAGGCTGAGTGCCTGGAGCCAAGTCAATACAGAAATCAATGTCACGATCTAGAGGCATGCCAGGAAGATCAGAAGGAAAAACATCGGCGAACTCTCGGACTACTGGCACTGAATCAATCGTCGGAGTCTCTGCAGTGGTATCTCAAACATAAGCTAAGTAGGCTAAACACCCCTTCTCAACCATGCGTTGAGCCTTCAGGAAGGAAATAACCCTGCTAGGTGTATCTACAGTGGAGCCCCTCCACTCCAGTCTCGGCAACCCTGGCATCACTAGAGAAACAATCTTGGAATGGCAATCTAGAACGACGTGATGAGAAGATAGCCAATCCATGCCCAGGATAACCTCAAAGTCGATAATATCAAGCAATAGGAGATCTACCCTAGTCTCAAAACTATAGAAAGTAATCGCACTAGACTGGTAGACCCGGTTCACAACCACAGAATTGCCCACAGGAGTGGATACATGAACATGAACACCCAAGGGCTCAGGAGAAATGGCCAGGTAACGAGCAAACAGAGATGATACATATGAATAAGTGGACCCTGGATTAAGTAATACCGATGCATCTCTGCCACTGATGGAAATAATACCTGTGATGACAGCGTCTGAGGCTAATGCATCCGACCTAGCCGGGAGAGCGTAGAATCTAGCTGGAGCACTGACTGTCCGGCCTCCTCCTAACTGAGGAGTACCTGGCTGACCTCTTCTTGTCTGGCCTCCACATCTGGATCGGCCTCTACCACTCTGCCCTCCACCTCTAGATGACTGGGCTGCCGGTGCTGGAGTCGTGGGCTGCTACCCCTGCTGTACTACCTTGCCCCTAAGCCTGGGGCAAGATCTCCTCATGTGGCCTGGATCTCCACACTCAAAGCAATGTGGCGCGGTGGTCTGCTGTCCTGATGACTGTCCCTGGTAGCTCATAGATCCCGTAGGAGGAGCCTGGATAGCCGGGGGACGATATGAAGTCTCTGGCATAGCACTGAAGTAGGGACCAGAAGAACCTTGAAGACCTGAATACCCACTGGTAGAACCTTGAATAGCTGGCGGGCGGTAGGAACTCTCTGGCAGGGCGCTGGGCGTGCTGGAGCACCCCGGGCGGGAGGTGATGGTGCTGAAGATAGGGGCCTACTGGGCTGTCCCCTCCCAAACTGACCTCTACCCCTAGTTGGGGCACCTCTGAACTCTCCAAGGAATCTAGCTCTCTTGTCCTGCTGCATCTGCTCCCTACCCCTCTGACGATAACCCTCAATCCGGCGAGCAATCTCGACCACAAGCTGATACTCTATACCCATCTCTACCTCTCGGGCCATCCCCGATCGAATACTGGGCTGCAATCCAGCAACAAACCTCCGCACTCTCTCTGCATCTGTCAAAAGTATCATGAGTGCATGGCGTGATAACTTAGAAAACCTCACCTCATAGTCGGTCACAGACATCTGACCCTGCTCAAGGTGCTCAAACTGATATCGCAGCTCCTCCCTCTCAGAGGGCGGAATATACCTGTCCAGAAATCATTGCACAAACTGACCCCAAGTGATAGGAGGTGAACCGGCGGTCCTGCCAAGAATATAAGACTAGCACTCTCTACGGGCCCTATCCTCAAGCTGAAAAGTAGTGAAGTCAACTCCATGTGACTCCAATATCCTCATAGTGTGCAGTCTGTCCCTGCACCTGTCAATGAAATCTTGAGCGTCCTCATGGCACTTGCCTCCGAAGACTGGGGGTGAAGTCTGGTCCATCTGTCTAGTAGCTTCTGCGGATCGTACTCCCCAGCTGGCCTAGGCTGGGGTACAGCCGCAGCAACTGGCTGAACCCCTTCTGCGGGTTGGGCACCCGGAGTATGATATACTGCTGCTGCCTGAACTGGAGCCTGAGCAGTAGGGGTCTGTGCTCCCCCTCCTGCCTGCGAAGCTGCTGGATCTGCTGGAAATAAACCAGCCTGAGTCATGGTGTCCATGAACCGAAGCATACGGCCCATGACCTCCTGGAATCCCGGCGCAGTCATGAAATCCGCCGGAGTGGGCACAACTACGGGCGCCTCACCCTGCTCCTCAATAGTGAGATCCCCCATAGGGTCTGCTGGTGGTGCATCAGGAATAGCTCTGGGATGCCCTTGTCCCCTACCACGGGCCGGTTACCTCCCCGGCCTCTACCTCGGCATCTGGCAACGGGGGGAGAAGCTCCTCCCGGGTCCGGAACATCGGTGGTACGGGTCCTCACCATCTGTGAGAGAATAAAAGAGGAAACTTAGTACACTGACCCTTGCACGATGAAGAATGAATAAAGAGTAGTCTTTCCTAATACCCTATAGCCTCTCGAAGATAAATACATACGTGTCCGTACCGATCTACAAGACTTTATTTGGTTTGCCCGTAACTTGTGAGACCTACGTGTACCTAGTGCTCTGATACCATGTTGTCACGACTCATTTTGCCTAACTAGGTCAAGATGGCGCCTAACACCACAGTTAGGCCAGCCAACTGCGAAAGTTTTGATTATTAATTAGCCAACCAAATATACTAGTGTTTTCAAGTAAATAAAATAAACTAGCAAAATCATACAGTACGGACATAGTCATACATCCCCAAAAATAAATATTCTCTACAGTGTGTGCCAGAACTCGGTGTCACTAGCTACGGGCGACCAGTAGAGTATAAACAAAAAAAACATATATACAAAACGTTGTCCTACTATTTGAATCAGAATAGACAGAAAATCATAAATACAGGAAAAGGACTCCTTCGGCTGCGAATCGGTATGAGGGAGAAGGAAGTTCACCGTAGAAGTCCCAGAAAGTGCTCACTGATATGCACCCGAGTGATGTCCGGATCCACCTGCCTCAAACCCTGTACATTTAAGTACAGAAGCGTAGCATGAGTACGTAAACAACGTGTACTCAGTAAGTATCCAGTCTAATCTCGAAGAAATAGAGACGAGAGATCGACTCGAAACTTACTAAGGTCAATTAGTATATATATAAATGCACAAGTGTGAATATAGCATGACTAAACAAAGAATTTACAAGTAATGGCAGGTTATAGCACATAGTGTAAGTCCATAATACTTCACATCAAATTTATCGTTTATCAAGTGAAACAGTGGCAAAATGAAGCATATATATAAGCTCTTCCATAATTAACATGCGCACATAATACCGAGGCGACGGCCCGAACCAACATAAATAAATGTGCACTTGACGAGGGTCGACGACGCGCCTATAGATGCATCTATTCATACCGAGGCGATCGGCCCGATCCATAATTAAGGATAATATATATATCAAGTTCACATCAAATGATACGTAGGTAGGCAAAATATCAAATCAACACAATTCAATTTATAGAAATAAACTCACATTCTCCTTTTTAAGTCTCTATCAAATGCTAGGTGTTCAAGTAAACAATGTACCATAAGAACATATTTAATAGGCATGATATAGGTCCTAAGATACCCGGACATCTAATATAATAGCCGCTACGCACAGGCTCTTGTCACATAACGCGTGCGTAGCCCCCGCATTTAGCAACAAGTACTCAACACGAAACCTAGGGGGACAATTCCCTCTTACAAGGTTAGAAATGAGACTCACCTCGCTCCGAAGTGCGCCTTCAACCACAAGACTAGGCTCCAAGCTAAATTCGAAGCCGAACAAGCACCAACTAGTTTAAATAAGGCAAGAACTAATCAATAATTTCTCACAAGGTTGAATTCTAGCTAATTAAATGATTTCCCAACCTTTCCCGCAAGTTTAAAAAATTCCGACCCCGGGCCCACGTGCCCAAATTCCGAGATTTTACGAGGAAATTATTCTCTATAACCTAAGTATTACCAATATGTAAATTTTAGTTCATAACGCAACTAATTAGGTGGTTAAATCATAGTTTTTCTAAAACCCTAAGTCTAGCCCAAATCCCTTGATTTTACCCAATCCTTGGTGTTAAATTTACCCTATGTTTATGTATTTGAACTAAATGAGTGGGGATTACTTACCTCAAAATAATATGCTGAAACTTTGCCTTTTGAATCACCAAAATCGCCCTAGAGTTGAGAGAGATATGGGGGAAATGGGCTTACGATCGAATTAAATGATACACTGACCCCCTGTGATTTCTGCTTCTGCGGGTTCCGCTTCTGCGGATATAGGACCGCTTTTGCGGAAATGGGCCAAAGAGACTGGGCCGCTTCTGCGGTCCTGAACTCGCTTCTGCGAGTCCGCATAAGCGGAAATAGAACCGCTTCTGCGGTTTGGGCCTACCGCTTCTACGGTCTTGGAGTCCGCTTCTGCGGTTTCCCCTGGGCCTGGCCCCTTCCGCTTCTGCGATTACAGGACCGCTTCTGCGGTCCAAGAGCCGCATAAGCGGTTATGATAGAAGCAACAGATGTTGCTCCTTTTTAAATTTCTAGCTTCGCTCGAACCTCGACCATTTGACGTACGGGGCTCCTGAGCCCCGCCCGAGCATATCGACAAGTCTGAAATCACGAGGCGAACCTAGTCGATCCTCCGGAACACCCAAAACATTATTAAATCACGAAATGGGACCCCAAAACCAATTAATCAAAACTAATAAATTTCAAGTTCTTAATTTCCTACCAACGGGTTAAAACGCCCTTAAACTACTCAGATTGATGTCAAATTTTACGCGTAAGTATTATATGATATTTTGGACTCATACCAAGTGTCGAAATCGAAATCCGACCCCAATACATATAAAAACAATAATTTCTTAGTTTATTTAATTCTTTGAAACTTAACTTAACAATTTTTACAAAAAATTCCATTACTCGGGCTAGGTACCTCGGAATTCGATTCCGGACTCATGCCCAAGTCCCATATTTTTTACAGACCTTCAAAAATTGCCAGATCGCGATTCCGGGTCCATTTTTCCAAAATGTTGACCGAAGTCAAACTTGGCCTTTTTGAAGATATGAAATGAAGCGAATAGGCATATTCTTGCCCGAAATTCTTCTAACTTCCGAACCACCCGCCCTCGCAAGTCATAATTCAGCTAAAGCAAATACGGAAATGATTATTGAAGGGAACGAGGTTCGAGAATGCAAAACTACCAGTCGGGTCGTTACATCCTCCACCTCTTAAACAAACGTTCGCCCGCAAACGAATATAGAAATGTACCTGGACTGCTGAATAAGTGAGGATATCGGCTCCGCATGTCCTCCTCGGACTCCGAGGTCACCTCCTCGACTGGTTGGCCCCTCCACTGGACTCTTACTGCAGAAACCCTCTTAGACCTTAGCTGGCGGTCCTGCCTATCAACAATGGCAACTGGCTCATCTTCGTAACCCAAGCTCTCATCTAATTGAATGGTACTGAAATCCAACACATGTGAATAGTCGGCATGGTACTTCCAGAGCATCGATACATGGAAGACTGGATGGACTCCTGATAAACTGGGAGGTAATGCAAGCTCATAGGCAACCTCTCCAACTCGCCTCAACAACTCAAAGGGGCCAATAAACCTTGGGCTTAACTTGCCCTTCTTCCCGAATCTCATAATGCCCTTCATAGACGAAACCTTCAGGAGGACTTTCTCACCAACTGCAAATGATACATCACGCGCCTTCTGATCCGCGTAGCTCTTCTGTCTAGACTGAGCGGTGCGAAGCCTTTCCTGAATCAACCTAACCTTATCCAGGGCATCCTGGACCAAATCTGTACCAAGAAAATTAGCCTCACCAGGCTCGAACCATCCGATAGGAGAACGACAATGCCGACCATACAATGCCTCATACGGGGCCATCTCTATGCTGGACTGGTAACTGTTATTATATGCAAACTCCGCCAAGGGCAAAAGCTGATCCCACTACCCTCCAAAGTCAATCACACATGCCCTAAGCATATCTTCTAAAATCTGAATTTTCCGCTCCGACTGTCCATCGGTCTGAGGATGAAAGGCTGTGCTAAGCTCCACACAGGTCCCCAACTCTCGCTGTACAGCTCTCCCGAAATGGGAAGTGAACTGAGGGCCTCTGTCTGATATAATGGAGGCCATCACACCATGCAATCTCACTATCTCCCGAATGTAAATCTGGGCACACCTCTCTGCCGTATAAGTAGTCGCCATTAGGTGACTTTCTATTGTCGTACCTTTCGTATAGATAGTCAAACAGGATGTAGGAGTCTTTCAAATAGGTTAAGTCTGGGTTTTTCTTCAACCCCATAATTTTAAGGAAACCCCTTCCTTTGCGATTTTCTGGCATAAACAAACCCGGAGTCTCCCAAGGAATTCCAGCTAGACCCCCTTTCTCTTCAAGTAAATGAGTCATCTCTAGATCATCAAAGTGGAACACAAATTTTTCATTATCCCAAAACAATGTCGCAGCCTCTATGATTCTGTTGTTAGGCTGAATCTCTAGGAGAGAATGCAGATTACCTAAGTACTTGAGGACGAGTGTTTGATCACTAGAATGGAGATCGCTCCACTAATTTAGCAGCCTTGGATGAATGTTGGTTACCATGCCAAATCTGGGGATCTCGTGCCTCATTTTCTGCAAAACAGAGTGTTAGGCCCTTACCCCCACCATACTCGACTATTTAAATCAATAATTAGCATAACAAGCACTTAAGTTCTCCAAATAAATGCACAAAATATGGAGGCGTCCGTTTGGGTTTCAAAGAAACCCGGTGGACTTTGGACAAGGCTATCTTAATGAGTCATTATGTGGACAACATAACTTACTCGGCTAGGTTTGACCATGATGCATGTACAGTTTAATGGAGTAAGGTTTCTATCTTGAACTGCTAGACTGGTACCCTTGAGCGAACAACTCAAGAGGGAAAGGCACGGAATTGTCAACTACAGCGTTGATCGACTGGTTTTACCGCAAATATTCCTTTGCCAAATTTAGGGGGTGGTAGTATTAGAAGTGCGCAACTACTCATTATAAGCGTTGCTATAGTATTAGTTTGGCACGAGTGGAATATGATGTTGAAGATGCAGTTTACAAGGATGAAACAAATTGACATGTATTGTCACGTTAATACAATAAAGTTTACAATAATTGCTCAGAAATTACAACAGTATTGATGGAAAAGCAATAAATGAAAGTAATTAAAGAAAAAGAAACAAAAGAAACAAGTTAGTTTCAAATAAAGACATTAAACAAAAGCAATAAAAGAAAGCAATAAAGTCACGTATAGCATGCAATGTTAAAATCCTAAAGAAGTCCCCAGCATAGTCGCTATGCTGTCGACGCCCCCTTTTTTTCATCGCGGAATCGGGTTCACGACATTAGGGAAGACAACTCTTTTCCCACTTTGGGAATTGGGTTTTTTGAAAGTTTGGAGAGTCTCCACCTAATGATTATAGTGCATTATGACACTTTTAGAAGAATTAAAGATGCAGACCAGAGCTTTGGGTAAGGGCTTGAAATTGTCTCGAGAGGAAGGTGTTAGGCACCCCTCAAGATCCACTAGTGTGGTTCCCGGCCATGCTACAATTGTGACTTTAGATGTAAATGTAAATAAACAAATACAAGAAGAACGAAAGGTTAAAAGAAGTTCTGAATTTTAAAGGAGCAATTTTGTAAAAAAACGTGCAAGTAGAGGAAAAGGTCAAGTACTTAATGCAAATAATCCGAAAGATCATGCGAGAAGCAGAAATTGAAAATGCAATAGCTTTAAAGATTCAGAAAATTTTGTTAAACTAGTAAAGAAGGAGAAAGCGGTCCTAGGTTTATACATTACATGGATCATTCGCACAACACTGGTACTCAGTTGTACGCGGAGTGTTATCGTGTAATCATCATCTCCATGTCTACCCTTCCCACCCCATTAAGGTATTAAAGCGAGGAACAGTATCGATTACTTATCGCATGCTACTACCCGTCCCAATCCTATTAGTCCCTGGGTATTAGGACTTCTAATCCTAAAAGGGAAGAAAGGGATAGGGGCCTTTGTGGAGTTTAAAGGATAAAATTCTAGCTCAACATTCAAAACAAGTATCAAGTAAAAGGAGAGAACAAACAAGCATACAAGGCTCGAATTAATCCCAGAAGTCAAACAATCATTTAGTTTAGCATGCCTTGACAAATGCTGATTTGGTATTAGATTTAAATTAAGCAGCGAGCGGACTAGATCAACACATGTATTTAAACAGAAAGTCTGCATTAGGCAACTCAGATACAGTTGTCAGGGACTGACCCAATTCATTAATTAGACAACCTTTTGTTTATGAGTTGAAATAAAAACCTAGGCATAGGATTTATTATTTTCAGGAAAAAGATGCAAAGAGTTACCAATAGTTTTAGAAAAGATGCAAGTTGGTTTTAGAAAAAGAGTTATCAGTTTAAACAAAGAGAAAAGATGCAAACCGATTTTAGAAAAGAGTTACCAGTTGTTTAAGAAAAGATGTAGAATGATTAAAAGATTTACGAGTTTCAGGGGAGTGCATATTGGTTATAGGGAAATGTTTACCAATTTTAGCGGGTTTCAGAAGTAGAAAATTACTTGTTTTAGTAAAGACACGAGTTCCAACAATCGATACAGCTTAAGAACGAATGATGCTATTAAAGACGAGGTTTCCTATAGGCATGCTTTCTATACGTTTACTGATTTTAACACCCTTTCATGACATTAATAGGAGTCTTATACACATGATGTCTATATGCAACTTTGTTATTAAGCCTATAAACGGTTTGCCTAATGACATTTGTATATGCAGAAATGCAAGAGCCTATAGACATGATCTCTATATGTGTCATTACAGAACATGAATGTTAAATCCTATAGACATGCTTTCTAGGTGATTTTGCGGTAAAGTTAAGCGTTAAATCCTATAGGCATGGTCTCTATGTGATTGAATCAGTATTAAAGACCCTATAGGCATGATTTCTAGTTTGATTAAAAAAAATAAAAATCCTAACTCATGATTTCTACCCCTTGGATGCAAGAAAAGTAAAGACCCCTCCCACACCCTTTTACTATACTCCCCGAGTTTCATACAAAATTATTACAACCCAATGAATCAAACTGGAAATTAAAAGATACACAAAAAGCTAACAGCTAGATCAGAGCAGCCTAATTCAATCTTAATGTCTAATAACATGCGATTGAGCCACTTCCAGGATCTAGATTTCCGAAGCCTTCTCTTTATCCAAGGTGTTTCAAAGTTCCAAGGAATCTCAGGGATTCCAGGCATTGCTTACACCCATGATACTATCAGAATTAGAATAGTGCAGTGTGGAATAGCCAGCTCTCATGCATCCAAGTTCAGAGGGAGCTCAGGGTTCCCAAAGCATGGCTTGCAAGAGAGGGACAACACTTATAGCTAAGAGTAAGTGCAAAGTGAAAAGGGAATTGGGGAGCCATGACAGGTGGTGGTCATACCTAGCCACAAAGTAGGCTGGCACACCCCTGACCACTTGTTTGGTTGAACAAGTTAGGAGAAGACCTTTTGAAGGTCAGACCAAAGTCTAGATAGTGATTAGGACACTATCAGACCCTAGTCCAGGGCTGAGACACATAAGAGGGGAAAAAGGAATGGGCATTTATTAAGTTTGGGATTCAAAGAATCCAATTCAGGATCATAGATATAAAATTAGAGTGCTGCTATGTCCTGAACCATAACTCACATACAAAGGGTAAAGGGTAAGGGGATTCATAAAGTATCAAATTCATGACAAACAACTGATTGCGTACATAATTTAAATACTGAACTATAAAGGAAAGGGGAAACATGCGACAATATGCTTGAAACAAATGGGCAGAATTAAACACATTGTTGTTGAGGCATGTAAACTAATTGAGACATACCAGTAGAGAAGAAAAAGAGTGCAGAAGAAAGTAAACAAAGTCCACAACAGTGCAAGTATCAGAAAGAGAAAGTTTAAGTGAGAGTGAATTATGAACTCAGTTTGTGTTCTGTGTTCGTGTGTGTTCAAAGAGAAGGGAGGAGATATTTATATCTTTGAAAATGCCTAGGGAAATAAGTTAATAAGTAAAATTAAAACTCAAACATGGAAACAATCACCATTCAAAATCAAATTAACCCAAGTGATTCCCCTTAAATTAGGGAAACACTGCTTAACAGGTCAGCAGTCCTAATTAAGGAAAGAAAATCAGTTTGGGGCAGATTGATTATTGCCATAAAAAGGGTAGTAAAAGCATGAAGTAAATAATCCAGTTTAAATACGAAATATACTTATTTTGGGAAAGGATTCAGCAAGGTAAAACATCACAATGAAGGAAGTGAATCAATTAATTTCTAAATGAATGAGTAGAAAATTAGGGCTCGTAAGAAAATATTTTGCAATAAGTCACAGGATCAAAGGAATCAAGATCAAACAAGCAAGGAACATGATACTACACTTTATTATATAAATAGCAAGGAGTGAACAAGCATTCAGTGTTAAACGAATTGGCAAAAAGAAGCAACACAAACATACAATGACAGTAAGGGTAAGTTAGGGCTCAGTAGTAAGAAAATATTCGAAGCACAGTAGTCAAGCGGGTCAGGTAATCACATAGAAACAACAGTGAAACAAGTAAAGAGAGCTAGAAACAAGTAAAGGTCTCATAGTAACAAGTGAGAAGATTAGGGCTTTAACAGTAAATAGGTTTTGCAAGATGGTAAGAACTCAAAATTAAACAAATTAAACGAAGAAGAAAGAACCAGCAACATTTAAACAAATAACTTTCAGAACCCGGATAAACTAAAAAAACAATTAGGGTTTTTAACATGCATGTACCAATAGAGGAGAAATCATGAGCAAATCATAGCCAAAACATAAACACGTTAAAGAATCAGAGATCTTTTTGAAAAACTTAAAGGAAAAACCCTAATGAGGGGTTGTTTTGCAAGAAAAGTCGAAGAACTTTCGAGAACATACTTAAACAATCATGGCAAGTACAAATCTAAAGCAGATCTAAAAGAAAAATCAATAAAATCCCAAAGATTAGGGTTTCGGAGAACCCAGAAAGGTGAGAGAGCCCATGGAAATTAACGATCTAACCAGGAATGCCAAGGATCTGACTCGAACGGCCATGGCTGGCCGGAGAAAAGTCAGGGACGATCGGAGAAAGGTCATGAGTGGAAGTTAGGCAACGATTGGACCAGCTTCCTTCGAGATTTGGTCATGAAACCATGGAAGCAAACACTCAGGAGCCATGAGAGGCCATTATATATCTCAGATGGCCATGGGAGGCCATGGTTTAGGGCGGAATTGAGAGGTGGCGGCTAGGGTTCATGAGGGATTAGAGAGCGTCAAGAGAGAAGAGGGGTTTCAAGGGCGGCGTTTGGTGAGAAGTGATTAGGGTTAGGGTGGGTTGGTAGAATTAAAAAGGAAAGGATAAAATATGCCGTTGATCATTTAGATCAATGGCCTAGATTAGATGGGAGCCGGGCGGATCGGGCAAATGGGTTAGGGGTCGGGTTAATTTTGAAATTTGGCTGTGTAATTTTGGGCCTGAATTTTGGGTTAATTGGGGTTGCCAAATTGGCTATAATTGAAATGCAATTGAGGCCAAATCGTAAATAGCCAATTTTACCTTTTATATTTTATAAAATAGTAATAAAGATTTTAAAAATAAATTAAGAGTACTGGGTAAATAAATATTATATAAATATTAATTTGAAAATGCTGGGGCTAATTTTATAAACATAAAATGCCATAAATTACAAGATAAGCTATAATTGCAACTATATGCAATTTAGCTTTAAAAATACCAAATGAACTTGTAAAAATATGCGAAAATTACCTTAATTATATTTTGGTATAAATGTGAAAATAAAATAAATTATTCACCAAAATGATAATTTTGGGAATAATTATTGGATTTTGTTGTATAAAAATAGGTAATAAGTTGGTTTTAAAAATCATTAAAAATGCCAAAACTCTTGGGTGTGCTTATATATGCACCAATATGCTATTTTGGAAATATTTGGGGTATAAAAATACTTAGAAAAAAATTAGGTATCAACAATGATGCCGGGAGAATTGAATGTGTAAATGCTTTGCATGGTATGGGCTCATACTCTTATGAGCCTAGGAAGTTATCATTGGACCTTGAGAATATCAAAACTCCCCCAACAAATCCATCTATTGAGGAGACGCCGGTGTTGTAGTTGAAACCACTTCCTCCTCACATCAGGTATGAATACTTGGGTCATAATTTCACTTTACCGGTTATTCTTTCGTCTTGCTCAACTAACTTGCAGGTTGATGCCACTTTGGCGGTTCTACAAAAGCGCAAGCGGGCGATTGGATGGACGTTGGCAGATATTCGGGGTATAAGGCCCCACTTTTTGCATGCACAAGATCATTTTGGAGGAAGATGCAAGGCCATCTCTTGAATATCAAAAAAGACTAAATGAAGTGATGCAAAAGGTGGTCAAGAAAGAGGTTATCAAGTGGTTGGACGCCGGTGTAATCTACCCAATCTCAGAAAGTTCATGGACCTCTCCGGTCCAATGCGCGCCAAAGAAGGGTGGTATGACGGTCGTCACTAATGCCAACAATGAATTGATTCCTACCCGTACGGTCACGGGTTGGAGAGTGTGCATGGATTACAGAAAGCTCAACTAGGTCACGAGAAAAGATCATTTCCCTCTACCATTCTTGGACCAAATGGTTGATCGTTTAGTGGGTTGGGCTTATTATTGTTTCCTTGATGGCTACTCGGGGTACAATCAAATTCTCATTGCCCCGGAGGATCAGGAGAAGACAACCTTTACATGTCCGTATGGCACATTTGCTTTCTCAAGAATGCCATTTGGAATTTGTAATGCTCCGGCGACCTTCCAAAGATGTATGATAGAAATCTTCACTGACATGGTGGAGGATATTCTGGAGGTCTTCATGGACGATTTTAGCATGGTGGGGGGCTCATTTGTAGAATGCCTAGTGAACTTGGACAAATTGTTGAAAAGATGTGAGGAAACCAATCTTGTACTTAACTGGGAAAAATGTCACTTCATGGTGCAAGAGGGTATTGTGTTGGGTCACAAAATCTCAAAACATGGAATTGAAGTCGATAAGGCGAAAATAGAGGTGATCTCAAGGCTTCCTCCCCTACTTCTGTAAAAGGGGTGAGGAGTTTTTGGGTCACGCCGGGTTCTACCGGCGATTCATTAAAGACTTTTCAAAAGTTGTGAACCCGCTTTGTAAATTGTTGGAAAAGTATGTGAAGTTCGTCTTTGATGAGAGGTGTATGGAGTCCTTTGAGTTGTTGAAACACAAATTGACCACCACTCCCATCATCACCACACCCAATTGGGATTTGCCTTTTGAACTTATGTGTGATGCAAGTGATGTAGCGGTAGGTGCAGTGCTTGGCCAAAGAATCAACAAAATGTTCCATCCCGTGCATTATGCGAGCAAGACAATGAATGAGGCCCAAAGATACTACACGGTGATGGAAAAGGAGCTCTTGTCTATTGTGTTCGTGATGGAGAAATTTTGCCCTTATCTTATGAGGGCGAAGGTGATCATTCACATGGATCATGTAGCCCTCAGGTATTTGATGAAAAAGAAAGACTCGAAGGCAAGGTTGATGAGATGAGTACTACTCCTTCAGGAATTTGATCTAGAGATTGTGGATAGAAGAAGGAAGTAAGAATCAAGTCGCGGATCATTTGTCCCGGCTAGACGAAGAAGGGAGACCGAGCAATGGTGTTGAGATAAATGATGCTTTCCCTGATGAGCAACTTCTTTCAATTTCTATGGGTGACATAACTTGGTTTGTGGACATCGCCAATTTCATAGTGATCGGAAATGTCCCGTGTGAGCTCTCTTCCAACCAAAGGAAGAAACTCAAGCGGGATAGCTTAGATTTCTATTGGGATGAGCCGTATTTGTTCAAAATTTGTACGGACGGGGTAATACGAAGATGTGTGCCGGAAACTGAGCAAATGAACATATTGGAGGCTTGCCACTCTTCTTCTTATGGTGGTCATCATGGGGGAGTGAGGACGGCGTCAAAGGTTTTAAGTTGCGGCTTCTATTGGCCAAATTTGTTTCAAGATGCAAGCGATTTGGTAAAGAAATGTGATGCTTGCCAAAGATCTGGTGGGATTTCAAAAAGGGATGAGATGCCTCTCTATACAATCCTCGAGGTAGATATTTTTGATATTTAGGGCATTGATTTCATGGGCCCGTTTGTAAGCTCTTGTGGGAAAACGTATATTCTCGTGGCAGTGGACTATGTGTCAAAGTGGATTGAAGCTGTGACTCTTCCCAACAATGAAGCCCGGAGTGTCCTGGCATTTTTGAAAAGGAATATCTTCACTAGGTTTGGAACCCCTCGTGCTATCATTAGTGATGGGGGTCCTATTTTTGCAACAAGTCCTTTGACTCTTTGCTCGCTAAATATGGAGTTAACCACAAGGTGACTACCCCCATCATCCACACGCAAGCGGTCAAGTGGAGGTTTCAAATAGGGAAATTAAGAGTATTTTGTCCAAAACAGTGAATGCTAATAGGACCGATTGGTCAAAGAATTTGGATGATGCTCTTTAGGCTTATCAGACGGCTTACAAGACTCCGATTGGTATGTCTCCATATCGGTTGGTGTTTGGTAAGGCTTGCCATCTCCTGATGGAACTAGAAAACAAGGATATGTGGGCATTGAAAAAATTGAACTTGGAATGGGATGTTGCGGCCAACCTCTAAGTGGAACAATTGAATGAACTTGATGAGTTTAGATTTCATGCTTACTCCAGCTCATCCTTGTATAAGGACAAGATAAAGTACCTCCACGATAAGTACGCTTGGGGTAAAGGTTTCAAGGTGGGCGACATGGTTCTTCTTTTCAATTCCTGGTTAAGGTTATTTCTGGGGAAGCTCAAATCTAAATGGAGTGGTCTCTTTGAAGTGGTCTTTGTAACTCCTTTTGGTGATCTTGATCTTAAAAATAAGAATGGTGAAGTGTTCCGAGTCAATGTGCATCGTGTCAAGCACTATTTGGGAAATATTGATGACAGCCATGTGGTGACACTTATTCATTTGAAGTGATATGATGGTAACATGAGTCGTGTTGCGACGTTAAATCAGGCGCTTCTTGGGAGGCAACCCATGTCTTTTTCTTTCTTTTTGATTTCTATTGTAGATTAGGATTCTTGAGCTAATGGTTTGTGAGATGTTTCAGGAATTGTGTTGAATCAATGCAAAAAGTACACAGTCTCTGAAGTTGGTTAGTACGGCCGCACCCTTGCTTGTGTGGTTCACACCGGCCAAAGCAAATATTGCCAAGTCTCCGAAGTTGGATAGTGCGGTCGCACCCTTGCTTGCGCGGTCCACACTGGTAAAGGTCACAAGTGATGAGTCTCTGAACTATGTTCACGTGACCGCGTCCCTTTTTGAGCGGCCCGCGTGGTGCTCATGCGGCCGCAGCCCATTTCATGCGGTCTGTGTGCCTTTATTTCAAGCAACGGGTATATGGTAAGTCCCAGCGTGGCCCACGATCGTGTTCACATGGCCGCACTAGATGGTACGCCGGAGCCCCGCTTTCTCTTTCTATAAATAGACCCCTAGGGCTTTATTAAGAACTTTTCGCCAAATTGATCTCTGAACCCTATTTTTTCACTGTTCATCCTGAGACTCTCATTTGCATTATCATCAAGAGCATTTCTTCATTTTTCCTGGTAACATATCTCTCACTTTAGTTTTTAATTAATATTAATTTACACTTTATACATGTTTCCTTAGTAATAACTTCTTAATTTTTTCTTTTTGTTCTTCATCGCTCATGATTAGAATAGTTTTATGTTGTTCTTGTTGTTCTTTGATATGATAGGCATGTTATAAACGAGTAGGGACAAAGTAGGATGCTAAAACATGAAAGATTTGACCAATTTTTGTTGAACCCTAGTTGTCCCGATATTAAAAGCCCAGCGCGGCCGCATGCCATGATTGTGCGGTCCGCGCGACCGCATGCCATGTTTGCGCGGCCTGCGTCAGTGATGTTCAGAAATGTCCCAATTGGAGTGGTTGCCCAGTGCGGCCGCATGACCTATTGGTGCAGACCGCGCTGGTCCCGCGTGGCCACGTCCCATGTTTGTGCGGCACGCATGGGAGATATTCAGAGAGGTGGTTTTCTTAAGCTTGCCCTGTACGGCCGTGTGCCCTGTTGGCACGGCCCGCGTGGCTCTTGTATGATTATGTGAGCACGTGATTTTTTCCCTAAGTGAATTATTCCCAAAAATTCAAACAAAATAATTTCTTTAGATTTTGACAATTTTGTGAATTTTGTGTTATTTTCTGATAATTGTTGCGTTTTACCTGTGCATTATAGTTCATATGAAAAATACAAAAAAAAAAATACATTTGGCATTTGTTTGAGATTTAATTTCACATTTTAGGATTAAGTAGTAGTTTAAATTGCTTGAAAATAAAGAAAATAACAAAATAGCCACTGTTGAGTTTGTCGCAAAATAGATTTTAAACAATTTTAGGAATTAATTAGCTTAATTTGTAAAATATATTAGGGCTTTGTTTTTAATTTTTACATTTTTATCAGAAAAATATAAATGAAAACAATGAAAAATAAAAGAAGAAAATTAGAAAAGGAAAAGAAAAAAGAGATAAAAAGGAAAACTATTAAAAAGAGGGATTCCCTAATAATAGACCCGGATTTGGGCCATTTGTTTTGATTAATTTGGCCCAATCACAACCGAAATGACCCAGCCCTGTAGCCCTCAACCCGGTCCTCCCGTTTGCATAACTCAAACGACGCCGTTTTTCCACCTTTGAATCTCAGCCGTCGAGGTTCACTCAATCAATGGCCCAGAACTGAGCTTTGTCTGGTATAAAACTGTCCTAAAGGTCCCCCACCCCCCTATTCCGTCTCTCTCCCATAACCCATCTCCCAGAAACCCTCGTAGCCGCCCTTAGATCCTCACCGCCCGCGATGACGGCGCCGATACCAACGGCCACCTAATTAACACCCCTAGTCCCCCTTCTCATCCTCTACCCAAATTCGCCTTTTTTCCTCGAATCCCACCCCATGTTCTCGAATATCCGTTTGAAATATCTCCGGCCATGATGCCACTTCCTCCAAATGACACCAAACTTACACCACAGGACCGCCTCGTCATCCTCTATCGAACCCCCAAGGCTTTGACCCTCAAATATGGCCAGAATCGTTTGAATTGATTTGAACTTTTCCAGCCAAAACTCTAGTTGCACCAAATCTTCCCAAATTGATACCACATGGTCTTTGGACCTTCCCCATGAAGAATTCACGGTCAAATACATTCAAATCCAACTGGAATCGTTCGAATCTTGATTTTGAAAAATAGCCGGTAAGTTTCTTTAAGGGTTCTTAACATTTCTTTAATAGTTAATTAGTTGTGTAAGCATTCAAAGCCTAATTTTGTGTGTTTCCGTTTTTATCTGGTTCAATTTGTATCACAGTAGTTATTTGTCTAATAGAATCTAGTTTGATTGTCGTTTTGATTGATTAGCTTTAAATTAGTAGGTGTCTTTAAATTTTCTATTTTAGTTCAATCTCTGTTTTTAATTTTGTTAGATTAATTGTTAATAATAGTTTACTTTAGATAATATAGTTTGTTCACTTCAACAGATTTAATGTTAGTTCTAGGTGATTATAGTTATCCAAATAGGTTCAATTCTCATTTTAGTCGGGTAATTTTTTCATTTAGATTTAGTCGTCAAGAGTAGTTCATGCAATCTAATTTCATATTGAGTTTATGATGATCAATCGATTAGTTGATTGGTTTGTTGATGGTAATTGGCAACTCAAAGTTCAGTAGTTAGTTTGGGGTTAGGATTTGAGTTTGAATTTAGTTTTAGCTGATTAATACTCATTCCAGTGATTGCTTAACTAGGGTTCAATCAACGTTAGGGCAGGTTAGTGATTCTAGTAATAAGCTAAGGGCAATTGGGGTAATTTAACGGTTCAGAATTTGTTAGAAATTGAAATAAAAGCCCTAGAACATTCTAGAATAAGCACTTAGTTATAATTTCAGGGAGGTTAGTAGGCTGACTTGGGGAACAAGTTAATAACTAAGGGGCTAAACTGAAAATAAAAGAGGGACTAGCGTGAAAAAGAAAAATATGAAGTTGTATATCGTAGTGTCTATAAAATGTCACCCACATGACTTGAACAATGAGCTCGGAACCCCATAATTCCTCCCAAAAATCCATTCTGCAGATCTGAGCTTCACAATTTGAATTTCAGATCAAAAGGAGTTCAAATTCTGAACTCATACAATTCAAGCTTCCCTTTAGATCTAGATTTCTGCCAAAAGAAAAAAAGCTATAAAAAATACAAAAAACTGTTACATCACATTTCTCAGTCTAATTGCAAGTTCTGGTGGTTATTCTCTATGAATTGATTGTTGTCAAGTGGAGTTTCTGGTTTGCTTTGGTTGTGGAAGTTTTGAAGTCTTTCTGCTTTAATTTCGAGCACTTTTGTTTCAGTTGTGGGGTGTTGTAGTTCTGTGATATGCTACTGTGATGAGTTCTTGGGTTTATGAGTTGAGTTTGGCTCGAAATTGATCCTGATTACTGCTGTTATGACTTGTGGTTGGCACTGTTATTTGTTGTGGCTGACCTCCTCTTCTTCTACTTGTATTTCGCTTTCCAGGTACATTTCCAACTTCACTCGATGTTGAAGGACTAAATCTGTAGGTGTGTTGGTCGATTGAGAAAATGCAACCTAGATCATGTTAATATGATATTCAATCTATTCAATGTTATGATAATTTGAATTTTAGTTGCACAGTAGTAGTAGTGTAGAATTGGATAATTAGAATACTGTATAATTTGTAAGAATTGAACTGTAATGGGATTGTTTGTCTTAGATGTCATCGTTTCGTTCTATTAGTATACGTATGAGTGTGTAGGCCAATTGATCTCATCGGTTTCGTGTAAAGTGTTCAATTAGCTTTGTGTTCAGTCCATAGTGGAATCATCTGGGAATACTAATTGAACATCTTAGTGAATACAAAGTTACAAATGGTTGAATGAGGTAATCCAATGGCTAGTTTATGTATTAGAGACTAGGCATGGGTACTTAATTGGATTCATGTCCATTGTGTTTATGTTTGGAAGATAAGTTCATAACGTTAATATAAGTAGTAGCTTAATCTCAAGCAATTCATTGTATCCATATATTTGTAGTGATTTTACAGTTTTGACGCTAAGGCCCTAAGATCACTGAAGGCATGAATTATATGAAAGTTATGGAACTAAAATACACTAGTCCTTAAACTACTATTTAGAGACAAATATAAATAAAAAATATAGATTGCTTTAGGTTTGCCCCTTTAATAATAATAAATGAGACGAGTCTCGCCAAAATAAAGCATAAATTGCGGGGCCCTTAATAAATGGTTATATAAAAATACTTAGATTTCGGGATTGGCCGTTTTAGCGAATTTCATGGCCTTCCCCAAAGATAATAATGCCTTAGTCTCTTTAGGCGCGCACTTTGATAACATAACCTTCCTAAACTCGAATGCACATTTATGTGACTCAAATCCAAATCTCAATAAAGTCAAAATGTGTCAACCTCCACGGGTGCATTGATGTGACGTGGTTCGAGACATGTTTTCACGACGTTTCAATTCTTATTAAAACTAATAATAATAAAAGCGGTTCAAAATTTAAAAGCACATAAGCTAGAACATATTTTGAAATCAGATAAAATCAAATACAACAGTTGAGCAACCGTGGTAGAACCACAGAACCCCAGAATGCCTAACACCTTCTCCCCGGTTAACAGAATTCCTTACTCGGATTTCTGGTTCGCGAACTATTAATAAAGTCATATTTTCCTTGGTTCGGGATTCAACCGGTGACTTGGGACACCATTAATCTCCCAAGTGGCGACTCTTAACTTTAATAATTAAATCATGTTCTGATTGTCCTTTAATTGGAAAAACTCATTTACGCCCATGCGTGTGTAGTGAAAAAGGAGGTGTGACATCTCTGGCGACTCTACTGGGGATACAAACCCAGAATTTTGGTTCAGGGTTCAAGAATTTGAGCTTAGAATAATTTTTATGTTTGGCTTTAACTGATTTTCCTACATGTTTCATGCTAAACGTGCTAAATGCTTTACTGCTTTGATATTATCTAAACTGTATATAAACTGTGCCGAAACCCTTCTCTTCTCACCTCCGGGGATGTGCTTACTAGTTGAGACTCCCTATTCTGTTAGTGTCATACCCTGAAATAAGAAAGAGGCCGGACATGTTACTAAGCGGGATGACCTTTGGTTCCCGGTACGTAGCCCCCTCCTCGACTCGAGTTTTCCACTCGGGTACACAGTCTAAAACATATACCCAGGTTTTAAACCTAGAATAACTTGACTCCATGCCGGATCCCTAGTAGGAGCACTTATCTGCATCACGTGCATATGAGTTAGGGGACTCAACACAGGGGTTGGGTCCGTCTAGGACAGGTAACCGGACATGAAAAAGACCACCCTGATGCATCTTATGTGTTGCATGTACATTTATTTGTCGCGGACTCACATGCTGACCGGCTTGAATATTTGGAAAAATTGAAAAAAAGGAGAAATAGAAGTGTAGAGAGTTAATTACGTGTTTTAGAAAAACGACCAATGTCAAACTAAAGTTAAAACTCTGCCGAATTTTTGAGGAAAATAAAAAAAGAGAAGGAAAGGGAAAAAGGAAAATTTGTTCTTACAAAAAGAATGGTCTCTTTTATTTGTCCATAATAAAAGAAAAGAAAACAAAATAGTTTTATTTTTAAAATAGCTTGTTGAAAAGAAAATATAAAAAGAGTCATGCTTTCCGAAATAGTGTATTTGTCAAAAGGATTTCGTTTTCGAAAAATAGTTAGCTTATCTGCTCGAACTACGCAGGTTTGATTCTCATCGGATGTGAGATACGTAGGCAACCCTCATCGGGTCCAACCTCCCCTTTACAAAAATAGCCAAAAAAATGTGTCTAAGTTTTAAATTTTGGCATGAATAAGTCAGGTGAAGCCATTCTTGTCAGAAATAGCCAAATATTCCCGACAGGGACGCCGGAAGGCTGCTTTTGCAAGAACAACCACCTTTTGGTCAGTTTCCAATATCTTGGCCAGTTAGCCGACGTGGCCTTAAAATCTTCGTCCCGGAGGTGCTGAAAGACCGTGTTTGACCGGCTTAAATATTGGTCAAAATAAGTCGATCCATCTTCGGCGGCATCTTAAACTGTTCTTGCCGAAATAGCCCTAGAGTATCTTTCAGTTGTCGAAAGGCTATTCTCGTAAAAGAACGGACGAGTTTATGAAGTGTCATAAAATATCCTCCCCGGCCTCAAAATTCATGCAAAATTAAGGAGGGGCCACGTTTGCAAAAATAGCCATTTGGTTAAAATTGGCATATAGGGGAAGGAATCTGTCAGTCTATTTTTGAATCAGTATTTTTTTTTATTAGAGT
This sequence comes from Nicotiana glauca, assembly GCA_026770625.1. Taxonomy (NCBI): domain Eukaryota; kingdom Viridiplantae; phylum Streptophyta; class Magnoliopsida; order Solanales; family Solanaceae; genus Nicotiana; species Nicotiana glauca. The sequence continues at coordinate 50,321 of MU718402.1, forward strand.
ATGTGGGTTGTTTGATTTTTGAGTCTGTATTTCATCTTTTTGTGAGAGTCTGTTAGTTTTGTTTAAGTTTGTTAGTGTTTAAATCATTGTAATCAAAGTTTGTTCTACTGTAAAAAATTAAAAGTTCCAAAATAGGTTTTATTGTTTTTTACCTTTTATCTTCACGAACTACGCCCGGTCTGATTCATGTGGAGTCATGATACGTAGGCAATCTACATAGGATTCAACCATAACCAAAAGAAAAAGAAAAAAAAAGAGAAAGAAAAAAGAGAGGCAAAACCACAAAAAAGGCAAAAATAAAAGAAAATAGCGGAAAAACAAAAAGAAAGAAAAGAAAAATCAAGAAAGGAAGAAAATAGGAACAAAAGAAGATAAAGGCAAGAGTGAAAAGAAAAAAAAAACCAAGAGGGAAAAGAATAAAAACAGAGGAAGAGAAAGTTTGCAATTGGAAATAGAGAAAAGGTTGGGATGATGCATGTGACCGATCAAAAGCTGTTACCCATATGTCAAATGCCCTAACGCTAAGGTGATGGTTTCATTTTGTCATGTCATTCCACAAAGGTGGTTGGTTTGTGGTTTTAAAGTAGTAATTCTTCATTACAACACAAGGACAAAAGGCAATGGCGAATGACAATAGAACTGAGTTGGTTGATACCGGTGCCCGACATCAGTTGGTTGAACGGGATAATGGGTTGAGTGAAGAGGTGCGGATGTTAAGACAACATGTGGCAGACATGTACCAAGCCTGGATAACTGGGAAGGCACCACTCCCACCACCATCGATTTTTCCATATGCTGCCCTTACCCAAGCTCCAAACACAGCGCCAAATGATCCTCCATATTCCCCAAATACATCCGCTTATCACAATTCTACCAACTACCCTAATAACTCCATCACTCATCCTCCAGTTACATCCTCCCGAAATTACTCTCCTATCATATCCACTACCCCAAACAATTAATACCCACTCAAAGCTCACAATGCCCCCATATCACCCCCAGAGGTTGTCCGCAAGGTCCTTGATCCATACAAGAAGAGTTCTCGGGATGAGCTTCATGCTAGAAATGTAAAGGTTACAAGAAGATAAAGGCGAGATGGGGTACCTAGGAAGTTGAAAAGCGCAGAACAGTCCTTAAGGGATAAGCGAAGAATGGAAGGCCAGGGTATCATGACTTGCAAAAAACTAATTGTGTCCCATGACATCCGCTTGCCCGCAGGGTTCAAAGTACCAAAATTTAACTTGTACGATGGGCGTGGAGATACGGTGGCCCACCTGAGGGTTTATTGCAACGAGATGAGGATTGTTGGAGAGAAAGATGACGTGATGAGTGCATATTTCAGTGAAAGCCTAACTGGGGCAGCTTTGGACTGGCATAGTCGTCAAAATGTCGATGAGTGGCTTACATTGGGTGACATGGCTCAAGACTTTGTCCAATACTTTCAATGCAAATCAAGTGTTACCCAAGACCACACCTCGCTATCAAAGATGGAAAAGAGGCTGGGGAAAGCTTTAATGAGTTTGGGCTCAGATGGAGGGAGCAGGTTGCTCGAGTTAGTCCTTCGATTAGCGAAGAAGAAATGGTCGAGCTTTTTCTACAGGCCCAAGGACCCACTTACTACAGTCATTTGATCCCGGCCCTGGGAAAGCCTTTCAATGATGTGTTAAAAATGGGGGAGCTAGTAGAAGAAGGAAACAATTGAGGCAAAATCGTGAGCTGTCCGGAAGCCATTCAGAACGTACCAGTAAGCTTGGTCAGAAGAAAGAGGAATAGAAAAGATGATCCGATAGGTCTTCTTGATCAACACTTCCAGCCTCGACATCGTCCCCGTGATTATCCTTGTGCAAAGAACTCCCAAAGTCGCCTATCACAGTACCCTGCTCCTCAAAATACCCATCTACCCCTGCGAGCTTACCAAAAACACCCCAGATCAGGTTTTCGGCCCAATCCAGCATTTAAGAATGAGAGGCTATGGAAGAAGAAAACCTTCACTCCGTTGGGAGAGTCATATGCCAGTTTGTTCCAGAGGTTAAGGACATTGGACATGTTGAAGCTGATTAAGATAAAAATGCTGAACCCTCCTCCAAAGAAGTTCGATCCTTCTCAAAAGTGCATATACTGCTCGGGTGCCCTGGGGCACGATATAGAGAAATGTTGGAGTCTGAGAAATGCAATTCAGAAGCTTATTGATGCAGGCGACATTGTCGTGCAAAGTCCAGATGCAGCAAACATTGGCCAAAGTCCATCTCATATGCATAATGAGACGCATATTGTGGGTATGACTGATCATGAGAATGAGCCGGCAGAAGAAACCCGGAAGCAGCTTGCTCAGAACAACTTGATGAAGACTTGTGAAAATTCTAGCAGTCTTGGCGTGAAATTCAGTGGCTAAGACGTCGTGTTTGGTAATTGGGAAGACGCTCCATCTCATTGAGTTTTGGTGGTTTATTTTGTTTTCGTTTCTATTGTGTGGGTTATTTCAGGGTTGTAATCACGATATTCTCTTGTGACTCAAACCCTTCTATCATTTCACTTTTCCTTGTTCGTCTGGTCGTAGTAGCTTGTGTAGTGCTGTCTAGGTTTATTCAAAGATTGTAACTAGTCTAGTTTGCTTGTTTTGTTGTTTAAACCCTTTCACCGTCAGTCTAATGCAATTCTCTGTTTCCCGCCATTTCCAGCTCATTTTATTTAATTCCCTTCTCCTTTTACAATTCTTTTCATGCTGGCTCTAGTGACATGACATGCACGCATAATTCTCAACCTGGTTTTTAAATGTCAGGTTAGTAATGAAGCAATGAAATAATGTTGACAATGTAATGACATATAAGGGAAATAAGTAAAGGCATTTTGAGATCACTTCGAGCCCGAATCAAGTGAAACTGGGGGCAGATAGAACATAAAGAAACACCGTTGAAATGCATCATACTGCATCGGTTTGAAGCCAAAGTCAAGCTTTCCCCAAGCCTACAGGGACCGTTCGTGGTACCGAGATTATTGTCTAATGGTACTAGATAATTGACAAATACAAAAGGCAAATATGTGAATCAATCAAAAGGTATTATGTGTGTTTTCTTCAGCTTGTTTAACTGTGTAGTTTGTACTTGGCATGTTTTGGAGATTGGAATGACGAAGGTATTTTATTCTATTATCCAATCACTTTATCCTTTGTTACCCCTTTGAGCCTCAGTTATTTTCTTGCATACCCCTCTTTAGGAATCAATAATAAAACTCGTAAGCCCGAGCGGGGAAAGTAGGTGGAGAAACAAGAGAAAAACAGTGAAAAAGAAAGGGAAAGAAAAAGAAATTAAAAGAAGAGAAAAAGAAAAAGAAAAGAAAAGAAAAGAGGAAAAACAGAAAAGAAAGAAAAAAACAAAGAACAAGAAAAGAAGAAAAGAGAAAGAAAAGAAAAGAGAAAATCAAGAAAAGAAAAGAGAAAAAAAGGAATGAAAAGAAAGGAAAAGAAAGTGGAAGAAAGGAAAGATCACCACAACAAAAGTAGTCGCCTGAAATACGTTTGACTTGATCCCGAAAGAGTACGTAGGCAGCCTCTCTCTGAGGTTCAGTCACACCGAAACAAAAACCCAAAAGTCCCTAAGAAGGAAACTGGGGCAGAAGTTGTGGGTTGTGAGAAATCTGATTCCGAAGTTGTAATTTTTGAACCCATGTTGAATTGTTTTGAGCCTTGATACCCTTCTTTCTAACCCCATCCGGAAGCCTGTATTACGGTCCAAAGAAAGACCTTCTGATCAGTCTTCAAGAAATGTCGAGTCAAGCAAGTAGAGGTGAATCACGTCAGAGGCCACACTCCGGTACAAGAAGCAAATATTCAGGTGCAAAAAGAAAAATGATGAAAATGAGAGAGTCTTGTTGATGAAATCCTTCGTGGATACCCCAAGGCAATCAAAGATGAGAGAAAACAAAATGAGAGAGTCTTGATGGTGAAAACCTTCACGGGCACCATAAGGCGACGGTGAGATAAGAGAAAAACCAAAATGAGAGAGGCTTGATAATGAAAACCCTTTGGGCACTACAAGTCGAATAAGGATTGGGAATCAGATGGGGCAAGCGGAGCGTTGACGTCCAGTTTCACGGTGAAGAGGTACAACAAGATCCGAACATCAGATTTGCTAAAAATAATAGGTTGCAGGTGCATGTCAAGGTCATTAGAGTCGGTATCCACATCCGATATTTTTCTAATTGGTAGTTTTCTTGTTAGGAATCATCTCTTTCATTGTCCTCCTATTATGTTCCTTCAGTCCTATTTACTTCTTCCTCTTGAGTCTGTCCGGTCATAACAAGTTAGAAATGACTTCAAAATCTGCCACCAAGCTTTCCAATTAAACAAAACGGGATCTTGCCAGCATACTAAATTATCGTAAGTCAGGAAAGAACAGCAGGCACACTGCATTGGCAATAATCAACATGCTTTGGGATCCTTGTAAAATGCAACGACCTGACATATGTCAATTCATGAACAACGTAACGAATAAAGGGTTTGGGGTGAACGGATCGAAGGTATTTGCGGTGAAACACGAAAGATTTGGTACACATCATGTCATGAACATTGAAACAGTATAATTGTTTTTGGTGAATGGATCAGAGATATTCTCCATGTCAAGGGTAGCAAAGAAAGTGGTTGTCCAATAGACAAGCAAGATCTTCGAAGGGAATCAGTTATCATGACGAGTGAAGGAGCAATAAAAGTTGGGGAGATGCCAATTCATACAATACAACAAATAGTGGATATCGGGTCCGAACGAAGGAGGCATTTTATGTGATGAGGATAACAGAGAAAGGGGTCTAGTCCGGAAACAAGCAAGGTCTTCAAGTGAACATCAATCTTCTTGGGAAGCGAAGAGGCAGCCGCTCTCAAAGTTCAAGGCCACCAAACCTACCACCACATTTTAAACTCATAAGTTTTCTTTGTTTGAAACAGGAACAAAGCAGTGCAAGAAAGTTGGTTCAACAATAGGAAGGAAATGAAAGGAAGAAAAGAAAGAAGAGGAAAGCCGACAAAAGGGAAGTTTCTCAAATCTTTGCCCTTGCATATCTTGCTAGTGTGCATAAAATGCTGCCATTGCTTTTCATATTTTTCCTCCTAGGATGAAAGTACTAGTCTGATGGATTTTCCTAGGATCAAAATCTTAGTCTGATGAAACTTTCTCCTAAGATAACAAGATAACAAAAACCTAGTCTGATGAATTTTCTCCTAGGATAAAAATCTTAGTCTGATAAAACTTTCTCCTAAGATAGAAACCCTAGTCTGATAAACTTTCTCCTAGGATCAAAATCTTAGTATGAGGAAACTTTCTCTTAAGATAACAAGATAATAAAAAGCCTAGTCTGATGAATCTTCTCCTAGGGTCTGCATCTTAGTCTGATGAATCTTTCTCCTAAGATAACAGAAAACCGAGTCTGATGAATTTCTCCTAGGATAAAAATCTTAGTTAAATAGTTTCAATCACAAGGGAATACTTTTCAAGTTTCAGCAGTCAGGCGTCCACCTGGAGAACAAGGGAAGTGCAATTCAAATTTTAGCTTTTAATTTTTAATATTTGATAACATGCTGTACCTAGTTACCAAACTAGGGCAGAAAATTTTCTTTGTTTGTTTATGTTGTTGCAGTCAGGAGCTCACCTGGAGAACAAGGGAATACTTTTCAAGTGTTGCAGTCAGGAGCCCACCTGGAGAACAAGGGAATACTTTTCAAGCTTCAGCAGTCAGGCGCCCACCAGGAAAACAAGGGAAGTACAATTCAATTTTAGCTTTTAATTTTTAATATTTGACAACATGTTGTACCCAGTTACCAAACTGGGGCAGAAAATTTTCTTTGTTTGTCTTTCTGTTGCAGTCAGGAGCCCACATGGAGAACAAGGGAATACATTTCAAGTTCAGCAATCAG
>MU718404.1:8265-21614 GCA_026770625.1 Nicotiana glauca
GGGGGGGGGGGGGGGGGGGACTGAAATTCAGCAAAGTTTCCTCTTTCTTCTACTGGGTAAGGAGAGTGGACAGAGAAATTTGCTATATGTGGAAAGTACAGAAAAAGGGGTTGATATTTGAGAAGAGGGTGGCTTTATTGTGGAAGAGTGTAGAGGTGGACTTGTTTTAAATGATACACTTGTTTTTCTGTGTCACGCGCTTACGCCACTAAAAACTAGCGTCGGCAAAGACCTTAACGCCTGCAAGACTCGTATGGCAAAAACTAGCGTCGGCAAGACCTTTAAATGTAGGAATATATTGTGGAAGTAACCAAGCGAAACTTTTCTAATGATTTTTTGGACAAAAAATATATTTTTATTATTACAAAAAAGTTACATAACTATATAATTCACAGTACTATACTGCAAATTACCTTAACGAAAATTTAGCCGTTAAAGTAATTCGCAATACAGTACTGCGAATTATTAAAAAAAAAAGAAAAATTAAACTAATTCACAGTACAATACTGCGAATTATTAAAAAAAAAAAATTTAAACTAATTTGCAGTACAATACTGCGAATTACTAAATCGCAGTACTGTACTGCGATTTCTTTATTAATTTGGCCCCACCAATTAACTGACATAACAATAATTCAAACACATAAAACGTAGTATTGTACTGCGAATTCCTTAAAAAAATTCTGCACCCCAAACTGGGACTTGCTGACGACCCAACGACCTATTCTTCCGATCTTGCCAGATGTGGTGTCGATGTTGCTGCACATCCTCATATAAAGAGGCGGCTTGATGACGATGATCCAGATAGTGTACTCGGGCGACAGGGTATGCGACTTAGGCCGGCAGCAGCACTGAAGCACACAGGCTGCAGGACTAACTGATTTACTTATGTTTTTACTTTGTGTAAATAGTGCATTATGTAAATAATGGTAACAATTACTATCTTTTAACAATTTTATTTTAATTGCGTTTGAACAACAATTTTACTTAAACAGTACAACACAAACACAAACCTTGCAAACCTAACACAAAAACAAACAGTAGAACCAAAAGGAAACATAAAAAAATTAGTTTTTTTCACATGGATTTCATAAAGAAATCAGAATAATGGCCTTTTAGCAAGTCCGAGCTTGGGGTGCAGAATTTTTTTAAGGAATTCGCAGTACAATACTACGTTTTATGTGTTTGAATTATTGTTATGTCAGTTAATTGGTGGGGCCAAATTAATAAAGAAATCGCAGTACAGTACTGTGATTAAGTAATTCGCAGTATTGTACTGCGAATTAGTTTTAATTTTTTTTTAGATAATTCGCAGTACTGTACTGCGAATTAATTTAAATTTTCTTTTTAATAATTCACAGTACTGTACTGCGAATTAGTTATTTTTTTAATAATTCGCAGTACTGTACTGCGAATTACTTTAACGGCTAAATTTCCGTTAAGGTAATTCGCAGTATAGTACTGCGAATTAGGTAGTTATGTAACTTTTTTTTTAGTAGTAAAAACGTATTTTTTGTCCAAAAAATCATTAGAAAAGTTTCGGACTCTAAATCTTAGTCATTTCAATAATTTAGCCATTTGGCAAAAGTGACTTACTTAGTCACTTCTAATTTCGTGGCTTCTTGCCACGTGGGGTAGGGATGGGATGTTAATTTTTATCCACTTATTAGTTAATTCGGTAATATTTTATTACCCGATAATTAACTAATTACCCGCATAATTTAAAAATTGCCCCAAATTATTTAAAATATTACTCACTTTTCACATACCTTATACACCTTACTATCATGGCCATGTAGTACCTTGTATGACACTAGTCCATAAATACCGGATATTATTAGCTCGGACCGTATTTTACCCCAATATGCCAAACTTTGACAAAATTTGTTTTTCTTCGATATTACTTACCCTCTTACTTTCACGAATTTACTCATCACTTATAATCCTTATAATCCCCAAATAATCTTTTCCTTGGACTGATGTCAATTACCTTACGACAAATTCAATGTACATTACTGCAGGGTAACATCGTCGTAACTTATTACTACAAAGCGTAACATCACCGTAAAGCATTACTGCGAGACGTAATATTGTGGGGTGTAACATCATTCCCCCCTTTGGAACATTCGTCCTCGAATGTTAACTAATGCTCTTATCATTTTCTTAACTTATATCTTTCGAATACTTTACAACTTTCCTTGTCATCTAGGCGACTGTTCTGTGAATAAGTCCAAAGTCTAGGGCATCCCCTGTTAGGACTCCTTCTCGCACAACAACTTGCAAATCGGAATCCTTCCAATCTCGTAACTGTTGCTACATTTCATCATACAGCCTGTATAGTTTTGATCTTGTAAGTGTGCCTAATCTCTAGGCTTCACATGTAGAGCTTGATAAGATGTCCCTTTGGACATTTATGAGTATACTGAAGTTCTTCACTCAGTACTTGGTTGAATTCACGAAATTTTATATCTCATCGCATAGGTCCATTTAACCATCCGTATGAATTTACTGTCATAACTCTTATTTTAATTTATCGTTGCTGAGGTCTGCTACCAAACCCCAATTACTCTCTTTTCTCATTCCATAAGAATTAATTTAAGTCCTTTAATGCTTCCTTATCACTGTTCACACTTACCTTACTTACCTTAAAATCTCGTATCGTATCTTCTATCTCTTTTCTGACATCCCTTCCACCTAGGTGTAATTCACATTCATAACTTGAAGCTCTATTATAGTACTTGCATCTCTGGTACATACACAATTCGATAAGAGCTTTGTACTGACTTCTTATGAGGCTGGAACTTCTTATAACTGGCTTCCTTGTAGAGTCATTATAGATTATGGTTGTTGTGTTATTTCTCCTGAACATCTGATATTAAGAGTGATTCTGTCATGTTCTCAAGCACAACTTCTATATTTTTCTAGGTCCAACAATCAGACTCCTGATTTACTTAGGTGATGTAATTCTTTAGTTTCTTCTTCTTTCTGATAAGCCTTTACGTAGGCTTAATCTATCTTCCGATCTGTGGCTCTAGGTATCAGTTATTACTTAGCCTTTCATGGGTGTTATGGAATATTCATGATACAATCTTCTAACAATTCAATCCTTTGTCTATTCCCTGGGCTCAATTCTTTCTTTTAACTTATATCGGAGTCTTATATGGCTATATGATTGTCAATATATATGTTGCCGGGATAATGCTCCAAAATCTTGAGTGTATCCATAACGTACTAACTCTGGATCATTGATCAAATAATTCTTTCGTTCCATCTTAGCTTTCTTTCAACATAAGCTATTACTTTTCCTGTTCTTTCTGCCCCCTCATTGCGTCCATACTTAGCTTATCTTAGTGCCCACACTTGCCAGAGTTTTCATACAACTCATATGATCTCGAATATTACTTTTAATTCTTACTTCCCGTTTATTAGCCACGGTAGGTTGCCATTTTTCTTTAGAATGCTTACAATATTGTTGCGAGATTGTTGATACACCACCATTTCTTCTTTAGGTTGTTGTGCTTAGGTTGAAGCCTTCTTTCTTATCTCCCCATATAGTCTTTCGTTGTAGTACTTAGGGAGAACCCTTGACTCTCGTAAAGCTGTGAGCTTATTACTGACCTTTTTGATGTCCTTACTTGCCTATAATCATGCGTAGTTGCTTACTTCCATGCCTATGTGCTTGTATGGTTATATTCTGAACTGATATTTTGACTGCCTTCCTAGTGGCACTTTCTTTTATCCCCGTAAAACTCATACACTACCTTTAACTACCTCGAATCTTGTTTGAATATATCTCAAGCATTATAATGATATTCTCTGAGGTTGAATTCTCCATGTTGGGTTCTACTTTGTTTATCTTACACGATCTGATGACTCATCTGTGACTTACTACTTTAGCCATAACCCGGATCTTCCTGACCAACTACTAACTACTCGTTGGCCCATTCTCACATCAATATTCCTCGTAATCTTTCTTGGGTTATTTACTTTGTTTTAACTTATGTCTCGCACTGGCTCCTTATTTATTAACAACAACTCGGGCAGGAACCTTTACTTCATCTCCTTTATGTCGTGCTTGCATAATATTCTTGAATCGTAGTGTATCTGTAGGATTTGGATAAGTGTTATCTCATTCCTTTTTCATTTATCGCATTCTTCCTTTACTATTCCATGGTCACTGGAACCACTTAATTCTGACTTAATGCTACATCACTCCATATTCCCCCCTTTAGGGGTGTACTAAAATTTGAAGCCACGCTACCGATAGATGTTTTTCCTCTTCATCTTTGGCATCGTTTCTCAACATCAATGATCCTTACTCACCTCGTGTCAATCCTTCTGTACCAAGGATGACAAATTCCCTTACTCGCGAGGGTGAAACTTAATATAACTGGCACATACAGTTCCTTAAGCTGAACATTGATCACATTGCTTGCTGTAGGGAAGCGTCTTCTTGAATGATCATTCTCTGAATTTCTCATGAATCTTCTTTTGTCGTCCATTCTATTATTGGCGAAACAAAATCTAAAATTCTTATGATGATGACTATCATCAATCACTCAGTCCCTAATTCATGTTTAGTTTATCTTGTTCATCAATCCATACTGGTTCTATTACTCTGGGGTCTAACTTTTCCTTTTGGTAATCATGCTAGAGTTGCGAACTTATTTCTCGAAATGTGGACATGATTGTATGGCATATGCTCTTTTGTTGTCCTAAGGCCTATCACTTCTCGTTTATTCCTTTACTTGACTATAGATTTTGTAATATTGTCATCTTTTGATCTACTGTTGTCATCCGTATATCATATCTTATTCATAATGCTTTCTTATCCCTCTTCTCATTATTCTGCTAATATTTCTGCATATCTCTTTTCTTGTGAAAACTTCAATACGACATTCTTTCGCTTTTAGTTGTCCTTTGCTCCATACCTTATATACCTTACTATCATGGCTATGTAGTACCTTGTATGACACTAGTCCATAAATACCAGATATTTTTAGCTCGGACTGTATTTTACCCCAACATGCCAAACTTTGACAAAATTTGTTTTTCTTCGATATTACTTACCCTCTTGCTTTCACGAATTTACTTATCACTTGTAATCCTTATAATCCCCAAATAATCTTTTCCTTGGACTGTTGTCAATTACGTTACGACAAATTCAACGTACATTACTGCAGGGTGCAACATCGTCGTAACTTATTACTGCAAAGCGTAACATCACCGTAAAGTATTTCTGCAGGATGTAATATTGACGTAATATTGCGGGGTATAACAGCAGGATTATGTTTGCAATGGTTCATCAACAGTTAGCAAGCAGCTCTGCAAGTATCCTAAGCAAAATTATTTGAGTCATGCAGGTTTATCAGCTAAATACAAGTCTTATTTGTCCAAGATTACCAACAGTATGGAGCATATGAACTATGAGGCAGCTGCATCAGACCCCAAATGGGTCGATGTTATGACTCTATTGATACCCAATTTTTTCCTATCTATTTTTTATACTCAAAATATTCTCAAAATAGCATATACATGCATATATAAGTATGTCCAAGAATTTTTGACATTTTTAAAAAAAAATTTAACAGCTTTTAAAAATCATTTTTTATTTTGTTTTAACAGTACAAAATCCAATAATTGTTCCCAAAAACTATTATTTTGGAGAGCAATTTATTTCATTCCTCATATTTACATCACAATGTAATTAAGGTAATTTTTGCATATTTTTTATAAATTTATTTTATATTTTAAGCTAAAATTGCATAAAATTGCAATTATAGCCTATATTGCGATTAATAGCCTCTTACAATTTTAAAATTGCTCCCAGTATTTTTAAATTAATATTTATATATTATTAATTAATTTAGTACTTTTAATTGGTTTTATAAATTATTTTAACTATTTTAATTAAATTGAAAGGGAAAAATTGGCTATTTAACGTATAGCCCATTTACATTCCAATTATAGCCACATTATAACCCCAATTTGAACCCAATTTCAACCGGCCCAATTTTAAAATCAACCCAATCCATAACCCAATTAAATACCCGACCGAATTCCCCCTCTTAATCACAGCCGTTGATCTAGAAGATCAACGGCTCAGATTAACGCTTTCCTTTTTAATTCACCGAGTACCCCCAACCCTAATTCTCTAGATCAACGACTCAGATTAACACTTTCCTTTTTAATTCACCGAGTACCCCCAACCCTAATTCATTTCCACCCTTCAGCCGCCCTTAAACCCCCAAACTCTCTCAAACTCTCTCAATGTTCTTCGAAACCCTAGCCTCCCCCTACCTTGTTCCACCGTGTTTTCACCGAAGTCCATGGCTTCTTAGGCCATGGACAACCTATACTCACCTCTTACATGCTTGTTGCTCGAAGGTTCGAGGCCAGTCCTCGAGGGTCTTCACTCAGACCTTCACCGATTTGAGGATTCCGGCCATCTCCGACCTTGCTCCGGCGGCTCTTGGTGTTCTAAGCCTAATTCTGACTTCATCCGACTTAGATCGGACATTTTTGAAGCCTTTCTCATCTCTAGGGTTCATCAGAAACCCTAACTATCGAGGTTCTCTCCGATTATTTTTAGATCTGTTACATATTTGCACTATCGCTTAAGTTTTTTAAATATTTTCTCCGATTTTCTTTCAAAAGTTACTTCTTTCCGATTAGGGTTTCTGGAAAAGATTCTTAAAAATGTTTCTGACTCTTCTTCTTCTTCTTCTTTTCTTGGTGAATCGATCCCTGCTATGTTCTTATTTGCTCTTTTCTGACTCGCATGTTTTTCGTGTGTTCTTATATTTGCTGTATTATGGAGTTTTTCTGTTGTGCTCCATTCTGTTTCCTACTGGTTTCAATATCATGCTCTCACATGCCTATCTTATGTGTTTCTTTACTGTGTTTTCCTACCGAGTTCTAGTCCTTTGTTTGCCTTTACCGGACTCTGTCTAGGTTCTTTCTAGATGTGTTTCATCGACTGTTTCCTTAAGTTTACACTACCTAAACTCGTTTAAATTCCAAGCTTTTCTTAAAACTTGTTCCCTGTACTTCAAATCAGTTTCTATGTTCTATTTGCCTTGAACCTGCTATGGTGCTTGTATGTTTCTCATGAGACTCTAAAAGAGGTCTCTGAGTCTGTTTCAATAGCTTGCCTTCTCATCTCTGTATCGATTTCGAGTTTAAAAACCCTAGGATTTGGGGGTTTCTTTGGCAAGTTTGGTTTTATGTTTGGACAAGGGTTCTACTTTGAAACCTTGAACTCTCAGACTCACTCCGAGTTTATGAATTGAATTTGAACTTTTTTTGCATTTGTGATTTTGAAACCTTTTTGCTAGTCTTTCGTAATTAGCATGACATTCTTCTTGATTGACATGTCTATGTGTTTTATATGTGAGAACTTCTCTTTCAAAGGTTTTGCCAACTGTTAATTGACTCTGAATCCCTTTAATGTTGCTTACTTGATTGTTACTGATTTCCCCCTAAATTAAAACTCTCATTTACCTCTTTTCTGACTCTAACAAGGCTTTCAACTTGGTTATTTTACTGGCTGTTTTACTGATTCCCTTTCCTTGTTTTCACAAATCAAGTACCACTGGACTTTTACCTTAAATATCTTCTATGTATTTACCCTTATTTTTCAACTCTGCACAAGATATTTACTTGATCTCCTTCCTTAAATAACTTCTGCCCATTATCGTTTAACTCCTTAATTAAAGGAAGTCTATATGCTGATTGATTTTAATTGGTACATAGTTCCATAATTACTACTAAACTATGATTCTTGTCTTATTTTCTACACCTGTTTTCAATTATAAATACCCTGCTCTTTCATTAACACAGACACGATTTTTAAGCATATAGAAACCATAACTCTCTTCTAAAAAACCTACACTATTGCCTCTTGATTGCACTTTGGCTTCCACAAGTCTATTGTTTCTCCCTACTTGCTTCTTTGAACTAGTCTGCCCTAAAATGAATTTCAGTATCTCTCCCAACGTGTTTATTTACAGTCTTTGCATCTATGCTTGCCTTCAGTTCTCTACAAAGTTAATTTTAGAGTATATATGTGTTGTGCCTGTTCTTTCTCTATTTCTTTGTTGATAGTGTAAATAATTGCTCCCATACTCTCATTGCCCTATGTGTGCTGAGTTAAGCTATGGCCTGGCATCATCCCAATTGCTGTCCAGTGCTGAACCTGACCTTCAATAAGGTCCTAACTCCCAATTTTAAGGCTGACAGGCTGGTCAGGGGTGTGCCAGCAGCCCAGTTGCTAGGCATGACCACTAGTCTGCCCTGGCTCCCCCTAATCCCTTTCATTGCACTTACACTTACTCCTAGTCCTTAAGTCCTGCCCTCTCTTATGAGCCTTGCTTTAGGAACCTCGAGTTCCCTCTGAACTTAGACATTTGAGGGCTGGCCCTTCCACACTACACTACAATCTGTTCTGCAATGATATTTGGGGGTGTAAGCATTGCCTGGAACTCTTGAAGTCCCTTGGAACTTTGACACATCCCAAAAAAGTGAAAGGCTTTGAAAATCCTATCCTGGAAGTTGGTTTATCTCATATTATTAGACTTTGAGTCTGGATTAGGCTGATTAGATGAAGATGTAATCACCGATGTTTTTTATAATTTCTTTGATTCACTTGGTCTGTAATAAGCTTTGTAATAAACTTTGTGATAACTACTGGGGTGTAGTGAAAAGCGATGGGATTGAATGCATGCCATAGGGGTAGAAATCATGTTCATAGGGTTATTAATTTCAAATTCTGCCTTGAAATCATGTTTATAGGTTACCATTTTCAAATTTTGCATTTCACATAGAAATCGTGTTCATAGGATTATTATTTTCAAACCCTGCATTTTTACGTAGATACCATGACTATAGGGAAATACTGTCTCTGAAATTCTGCATCTTCATATAGTTAATTACTGAAATTCTGCATCTTCATATAGTTACCTACTGAAATTCTGCACCTCATATAGATATCATATTCGTAGGCTTCTTCTGCAATTTCACATAGATACCATGTTCCTAGGATTTTCTGCCTTTTCGTATAGATGCCATGTCTATGAAAGTCTGCATATCATATAGCTAATCTGCCTATAGGACTTCCTGCATTTTTGCATGTGCATCTGTCTTTAGGCAAATCCACTTATAAGATCTAAAAATAATCAATCACATATAGATGACCTGCCTATAAGATTTCTGCGTAACAAAATCAGTAACGCCTGGAAAGCATGCCTATAGGAGTAATCAACTAAATCTAAATTGCCCACTCGCCTTTTAAACCTAAAATCAGTGGTAATTCGTCTAACACTCGCAGAACTCGTAATCTTGTAACCAATAATAACTTTTTTTGCAATTAGTTTGTTCCCCTCGGTCTCTGAATTAATAGGTAGTATGCCTATAGGTCCTTTTTAACACAGAGAAATGGTTAGATAATCAATCAACTGTGAGTTTTCTACAACTACATCTAAGCAGGACTAATTCGGACTCCCTATCTGGGAAATATGTGGTAAATCTATTAATCTAGGACCTAAACAGTATGTGTAAGACATGCTAAACAATTCGTTTCTTTAAGTGAGGAGGCCTACTTGAGCCTTTAATTGTTCTTATTTCCCTATTAACTGCTTTATGTGTTTTGGTTGTCGTCCTAGAATTTTATCCTTTTAAAACTTTTGAAAAGCCAAGCTCCCTCCTTTTAGGATTAGTAGTCCGAAGTGCCTCCGGGACTGATAGGTGGGATGGGTAATAGCATGCAGTAGGTAACGATACCATTCCATGCTTTATACCTTAACGAGGTGGGACGGGTAGACATGGAGATGATAATCACACGATAACACCATGCGTACGATTGGTTATCGGTGTTATGTGGATGATCCATGTGTTTTACAAACCTAGGACCTCTTTCCTTTATGTAACCTTGTTTAATATCAATAAATTTCTGTCTTTTCAACTACCCAAAACTCCTCTTTAATTTTACTGCATTACTTCTTTTCTTCTTTGTTTATTCAACATCTTGATTAATTTTCTGCATTTAGACTCTCCCCTCAAACAAGTTGTAGATCTTGATTCCAACATGCTTGTCACGTATCTATTTGTAACCCTTAGGTGTGAAATTATTTGTATACTTATTTGCATTAAAGTCACAACATAGCATGGTCGGGAACCACACTAGTGGATCTTGAGGGGTGCCTAACACCTTCCCCCTCGAGATAATTTCTAGCCCGTACCCGAACTCTGGTTTTTAAACTCAAAACCCTTAGTGTCCTAATGCACTTAATCATTAGGTGGCGACTCTTCAATTCCAAAAACCCAATTCCCAAACGGGAATAGAGTTGTCTTCCCAAAATGTCGTAAACCCAATTTCGCTTTAGAAAAAGGGGGCGTCGACAACTCAAGAACTGAATGCACTCAAGGAAAATGGGACTTAGACCTTGGTAGACTTGCTAGCAGGGAAGGCTCCTATTGGATGTAAGTGGGTGTTCAACAAAAGTATAAGGCGAATGAGGAGATTGAAAGATACAAGGCACTACTAGTAGCCAAATGATACAATCAAACAAAACGGCTAGATTACCAGAAAATATTCTCTCAAGTAGAGATGGGGACATCGAGAGTGGTTCTAGCCTTGGCAGCAACAAATACTTGGAACTTGCATCTGGTGAATGTTTATAATACATTTTCAAGGAGACCTCACCAAAGAGATCTATATGTGTTTAGCACAGGGATTTCCCAGCCAGATGGAGAAAGTATGCAGGCTGCATAAATTCTTGTATGGTCTAAAGCAAGCTTCAAGACAATGAAATCAAAAACTAATTGAGGCACTACTCAGCTCAGGTTTTGTGTAGAGTCACTTTGATTACTCTTTGTTCACAAAGAAGTAAGGGACAAAGCTAGTAATTATCTTAGTGTATGTATATTATCTTCTCATAAATGGGAATGATCAAGGACTGATCTCTGAGGCAAAAGCCATAATGCAATGCAGTTTTAAAATCAAATACTTAAGGAATTGAAGTTTTTCCTTGGGATTGAGATAGCAAGGTCCAAAGAAGGAATACCGATGAATCAAAGGAAGTTTGCAATGGAATTAATTGTTGGACTTGGATTAGCAGGGTCAAAGCCAGTGACCACACCAATGGAATGCAATAAGAGATTTACTACTATGGAGTATGATCAGCATATGAACTGGAAAGAAGAAGAGAAATTGGCAGACTGAGGACCATATCAAAGGTTAGGTGGGAAGCTATTGTATCTCACCATGACTAGGACTGGCATATGTTATGCAGTTCATGTACTAGGTTAGTTCATGCCTTATCCAAAGAAATCTCACATGGAAGCAACAGTCAGGATTGTTAGATATATCAAAGGTGCTCCAGGATTGAGCTTGTTAATGGTCTCTAAACAGTCCACAAAGCTTACATCCTTTTGTGATACTGATTGGGCATCATGTACAGTCTTTAGGAGATCAATAACAAGGTATGTGATGAAATTGGGAAACTCTCTATTGTCATAGAAATCCAAGAAGCAATGCACAATCTCAAGAAGCTCAGCAGAGGCAGAATACAGAAGCATGGCGGCAGGAGCTGCAAAAATCTTATGGCTAACAGGACTTTGTAAAGAACTAGGTGTAGAAGTTGAACTGCCAGTGGAGCTACATTGTGATAGCAAAGCAGCAATTCAAATTGCTGTAAATCACATATTTCATGAGCGTACAAAACACATAAAAATAGACCTACACTTCATCAGAAAATGATTCAACAAGGGATTGTCAGAACTAAGTATGTGATATCTAAGGATCAAGAAGCAGATTTGTTCACAAAGGCACTGGAAAGATCACAACACGAGTACTTGATGAGCAAGCTATGAGTGCTCAATATATTTGCACCATTTAGCTTGAGGGGGAGTATTGAAGAGAAGAGTAGCACGTGACTGGCACGTGAATTAGTAGGATTAGTGAGGAAGTTAGTTATAACTAATTATGGGATTAAGTGTTAGAGAATTAACGGAAGTAGTAGATTTAGTTAGCTTAGCTGGTAGTTGTAGTGTATATATACTAGCCACATGTCATTGTATCATTATGACTTAAGAAAATAATTTCAGCTCAATTTACTCTCCAATGGTGCCTCTGCTCTAGAACCTTCTGTTGGACTTTAAGCATTGGGCTTTAAAAATCTAAGAGTGCAAATTAAAAATGGTGGGAAATAAAATGAAGGAAAATGAAAATTTGAATGAAGTGAGCTTTTGACTTGCACTTTGTTCTTCATTGGTAAGGAACAACTACATTTGTATGCTTATATATAGAATCACTTCTTAAAGCTCTTAAAAGGAGTTGAAGAGAATGAACCCTCGCGCCGTCGTCGCTCGCTCGCTCGGCTCGGATTTGGATTTGTCAAATGATCTATCGATAAGATTATTTTTGGACAAATTTTATTTAATTAATTATTTAATAACTAATTAAATTTTAGTTAGTTAGCCGCTATCCGGGCGTGACCGCGTTAGGACCGCGCCAGAACACTGCTGCAGATTCAGAAGGCCACTCTTGCTGCGGTCCTGGCGTAACCACAGTAGGACCGTGACAGGACGCAGATTCAGAAGGTCACTCTGGCCGCGGTCCTGGTGTAACCGCGGTAGGACCGCGGCAGGACGCATAAAATTCTGAACAAACATCTTTTCCAGAACAAACATCACACCTCTTCCAATAATTGCCTATAAATTCAGAAGCATGGCTTCGTTTTTAATACACTGAAAAATTACAGAACTTCCTTCTTTCTGAAAATACTGCATTCTTATTCACAGTCTCTCTCTCTCTCAAATTCGTAAGTGTGATTTTGCTTCGTTCTTTGAGTTTGTTGGTATCCTGCAGTTTGTATTGCCACTGTTGCAGGAAGGTTTATTCCGTTTCATCCTGGGAGGATTTAATCGATTACCTTGGCAACGTGTGAGGGGGTTAAAATTCCTTAAGGACGCACAAGCAAATTGTGGACTCGGAATATTTCTTATTCTGTATTATTTTACAGTTTCTTTTATTCTTGTAACAGTTTTCTGATTTTGTGTTTTAACACAGTAGCGATTCACAAGCTTAAGGAATTTTAATACTAAAGTTTCTGTGTTGAAATATATATTAAACTGTTATTTATATTTTGTATACTGGTCTAGAGACTAAAGCCTTCATGCTTTCTACTCCAATAATTTTTCTCTCCGGTTTAAAGTATATTAAAACTTTACCGGAATAATAAACGTACGGGTTTGAAGTATATAAAAACTTCACCATTGTTACGTGTTGTATGTTTGGTTTGGTATTCAGTTTGAAGATATCAAAACTTCACTGATTTAACAAAGTTCTGT
>MU718404.1:27293-48209 GCA_026770625.1 Nicotiana glauca
AGTATTTATCAAATAGTGTCAATCTAAATGATTACACGTTTAGGAATCACCTATGTAAGTGTGAAGTGGAAGTCGCTTCAATGAGAATTCTGTAAGGCCAATTCTCTACGCACTTATGAAACCAGGCGGTGTTCATGGCTTAAACGAACACAACAATGAGAACCAAAAGACAGTTAAGGTTTGGTTGTATGACATATGGTTGTCTAGGTATACACTAAAGTTCGACGGTTCAAAGATATCAAATCTACCGATTGACCGAGTATATCCGACATATGTTCACTACGGAAAGTTCAAAGGGAAACCTACTTATCCAGATGCAATTAATCCTTACTTGCAAATCACACAACTTTCATCTATGATCATTCTTATTACAACCATTCTCATTCATGTGGGGGATTGTTGGACTTTAAGCATTGGGCTTAAGACTTTAAGCATTGGCCTTTAAAAATCTAAGAGTGTGAATTGGAAATGGTGGAAAATAAAATGAAAGGAAATGAAAATTTGAATGAAGTGAGCTTTTGACTTGCACTTTGTCCCTCATTGGTGAGGGACAACTAAATTTGTGTGCTTATATATAGAATCACTTCTTAAAGTTCTTAAAAGGAGTTGAAGAGAATAAATCCTCGCGCCGTCGTCGTCGCTCGCTCGGCTCGAATTTGGATTTGGATTTGTCAAATGATCGATCGATAAGATTATTTTTGGATAAAATTTATTTAATTAATTAAATATCATTTAGTTAGCCGCTGTCCGGGCGTGACCGCGCCAAAACACTGCTGCAGATTCAGAAGGACACTCTGGCCGCGGTCCTGGCGTAACCGCGGTAGGACCGCGGCAGGATGCAGATTCAGAAGGCCACTCTAGCCGCGGTCCTGGCATAACCGCGGTAGGACCACGGCAGGACGCATAATCTTCTGAACAAACACCTTTTCCAGAACAAACATCACATCTCTTCCAATAATTGCCTATAAATTCAGAGGCATGACTTCGTTTTTAATACACTGAAAAATTACAGAACTTCCTTCTTTCTGAAAATACTGCATTCTAATTCGCAGTCTCTCTCTCTCAAATTCGTAAGTGTGATTTTGCTCCGTTATTTGAGTTCGTTGGTATCCTGCAGTTTGTATTGCCACTGTTGCAGGAAGGTTTATTTCGTTTCATCCTGGGAGGATTTAATCCATTACCTTGGCAACGTGTGAGGGGGTTAAAATTCCTTAAGGACGCACAAGCAAATTGTGAACTCGAAATATTTCTTATTCTTTACTGTTTTCCAGTTTCTTTTATTCTTCTAACAATTTTCTGATTTTGTGTTTTAACACAGTAGCGATTCACACCTTCTGGTTCATTTCTCTTCTCTCATTTCAGTCGAGCTAATCTCATATCTTCATCATATATTGTGTGAGCACTTCTCATTGATAAGAACAAATTACACGATTTGGTGTTTTTTTCACATTGTTAAGGTTGTAGTAAATTTCTATCGTTTTCTTCTTATTTATTTAACTATTTATATTTTAAGAAAGCTATACTCATTTTAGTCTAACCTAATTAGTAAAATATTAAAGGAGGTTCCTCGATTTTATGGGGTGGGAATTGAATCTTTTGTTCAATTGGTCAAATATTGAAAAGGTGCTACATGAGGAATACTACCTAATCCAATGCTGCAAGTTGCCGGAAAAAGAAACACTTGTTTGACTGGTGTGTAATCATGTCTATTTTATTCTTGTGCCGGAAACATTCTTAGAGTTAAAAAACATCAAGTTTACAGAGAGGGTAGACAAATTGCCATCTTAACTTAAGAATATGCTCCTTTGGATTACGAGGATACCGTTTTTCTTTTTTTATTTTTTATTCGGTGTCCGGTACTTATATTGAAATTTAATTGATTCGAATTTATATCACATAAAGCTCATCTAAAGTAAAAGCACTCTTTAACAGAATTTTTTAAATTCTTTGAAGCCGAAACTTTTTAATTAGTGAGGGAGGAATCCAATCATGAGCACCACAACACTTGGGTTTGTTTGGCTATAGGATGGGGATTAAATTAAAAGATTATATTTATCTCGTATTTGATTATGAGTATTAGCTAATATCGGTATAAGTTTTATATCAAATATTTTGGGATTAACTACTATCTCACATTTGATACTGGATAATAATGTCATGATTATAATCCTGAAATTATTAATTTATCAATGTTCTAGATTGGAACCAAATACCCCTAATATACCCTCACCATTGAAATAACCTTTTGATAATTGGTTTCGCAACCACTTTAATTTGATCACCACAAATTTCAGTAATTGACTAGGATACTTCCATATTAATATGGAAGAAGCTAGCGAAAACCAGTATTTTAAAAAAAATGGTATCTGAACCTCATTTTATGTCCAACTACTTTAATCCCATTTTGCGACACTGTTGAGTTGGCAATATGTAAATGTGTGTATATTTTATAGGATACGAATGTAACGACCCGACCGGTCGTTTTGAGCTCTAGCGCATCGTTCAGCGGTTTGAGGTCTTGAGTAGCTTCACTTCATGTATTATGACTTATACGTGTAATTGGAATTGAATTTCGAAAAGTTCGGAGTTGATTTGGAAAGAAAATTCTAAATTCGGAAGCTTTAGGTTGGAAGAGTTAACTACGATTTGAATTTAGAGTAAACGACCTCAAAATCAGGATTTGAAGGTTTCAATAGGTTCTTATAATGATTTCGGACTTAGGCGTGTGTTCGGGTTGAGTATCGGGTGGTCTGGGAGCATTCCAACGCTTATTATGAAAAATAGGCATTTTTGAAAGTTTTAGAATTTCATAAGTTTGGTTTGAAGTGGATTTTGATGTTATCAATATCCGTTTGGGGTTCCGAGCCTTGAAATATATTTGTGACGTGATTTGTGACTTTTACATAAAATCTAACGTAATTTGGAATGTTTTGAAAGGATTCAGACGCGTTTGTCGAAGTTTGGAAATTGAAAGTTTGAAGAAGGATTTCGATCATCAATTCGTAGTTTTGATATTTTTTGGTGTGATTTGGGGCCTTGAGCGGGTTCATTTTAGATTTTGGGACCGATTGGTGTGATTTGACGGGATCCCGAGGGCCTCGGGTGTGTTTCGGGGTGGTTACGGACGAAGTTTGGCTGAGTTGCTACTGTTGATATCTGGTATCTGATTTTGTTCTTCGCAAACACAAAGGGAATCACGCGTTTGCGAAGAAGGATTTGTTGGCTGCTGATTTTTGTTCTTCGCGTTCGCAACTGGAGCCTCGTGTTCATATAAGGTAAGAAGGTAAGTCTACCACATTTGCAATTGGGGCATCGCGTTCGCGAAGGGGAAACCGAGGCCTGAGAGATTTTTAGCCTTCGCATTCGCAAAGGGTGTACTGCGTTCTCGAAGGTTTGCCTGGTAAAGCATCGCATTCGCGAGATGTGGCTCGCAGTTGGCGAAGGGCAGTTTTGGAGCTGGAGCTGGTACTGCTTCGTGAACGTGAGGGACTTGCCGCATTCGGAAAGAAGGTCGGACTGGGCAATGCGGTTTTAAAAAATGGGGGTTTCGCTCATTTCCACTTTGTTTCATCCATGGGAGTAGACTTTAGAGTGATTTTGGAGTACCATTTGCATCGTCAATCATAAGGTAAGTGATTTCTACAAGTTGTGAGTTAAATATACGAATTTAGGCTTGTAAATCCATGGAAATTTGTGAACAAATATGAGAGTTTCTAAAGAAAAACATAGAAATTGATATTTTGGAATTTGACAACGAAATTGGACATGGAATTGGGAATAAATCATATATTTGAGTTCGTAACGTCATGGGTAATGTTTGTCTTCGAAAATTTTCGAAATCCGCGCATGTGGACCAGAGAGTTGACTTTGCTGACTTTTCGAGCGGAGTTGATAAGTAGTATAAATTAATTAATTATGATGTTGGAGTATATTTTTATTGGCTGTCATGATTGTTTGATAGTTTCGGATCGTTGGCTTTGAATTGAGGAGTTAAAGAGGTGTTGGATCCGGTTATAGAACTTCATAGCGAGGTAAATCTCATGTCTAACCTTGTGAGGAGAAAATTACCCCCTAGGTGATGTAATTGTTATGTGCTACTTGTTGTGGATGCTACGTACGCATGAGATGACGAGAGTCCGTACGTGGCTAAAGCATGTTTATGTTCGGGTAGACTTAGGACTTTACCATGTAATATTTGAATTATTTGAACTCATCATGCTGGCTTAATTAATTGAAATTATATTTGAACTTGATTTAAAAGTTACATATATATTAGGCCGAGCCTTATCACCTTGAGTTGTTGGCAAGTTATTTGAGAATCGGTAAAGGTTGTACTCACTTTGTGTACATATACTAATCGTAAGCATATGCCTCGTAATTCAAAAATTCCTTTCCTTTATTATGGAGCGGGCCGAACGCCTCGGCACGATCATGTACCACACTATTATGGGGGCGGGACGTTCACCTCAGCAGTATAATAGATGCATCTATGATTTGTGCTGCTCGACCCTCAGTAGTGTACACGTTTGTTGATACCTAATTTTTTTCCTATATATATTTTTATATGCAGAGTACCTTCAAAATAGCATATGTATGCACATATAAGTATATCCAAGTGTTTCTTTATGTTTCCTTAATTTTAACGATTTTTTAAATCAATTTATTACCCTATTTTATCCATGAAAATCCAATAAATATTTTTAAAATTATTATTTTTTATGATTCACTTATGTTTAGGCTAAAATATATCTAAGGGAATTTTTGCATAATTTTACAAAATTATTTAGTATTTTTAAGGCTAAAATTGTATAATTGCAACATTAGCCTATTTTAAGATTAATTACGTTTACATTTACAAGAATTAACTCTAGTATTTTTAGATAGTTAAATATATGTTATAAATCATTTTAGTACCTTTAATTTACTTCCAGAAATCAATTTATTATTTTTTATAAATTAAATAGGGAAAAATGGCTATTTAAATAATGGCCCAATTTCATTTCAATTATAACCCAATTCTGACCCCAATTGAACCCAGTTGAACCCCGACCCAATTACAAATTAAATCGACCCAGACCCGGATCCCCACCTACCCTTGCCAATCTCGACTATTGATCTACCAAATCAACGGTCCACATTATTTCTTGCCTTTTTAACCCAACGACCCCCAAAACCCTACCCCATTCATTTATTTGCACCGCCACTGAATCCCTCCTCTTCCAAATTCTCTCTACAACAACACCCCAAATCCTAGCCACCGCCACCCTAATCCACCCTAATCCATGGCCTTCCGGGGTTATCTGAGACCTATACTAGCCTTCTATGGCTTCTATGTGTTTGGTTTTGTGGTCTCATGACTAGACTTTGAAGGGATTTGATCCAGTCCTTGCTCGATGACCTTTATCCGGTCATCCCTGACCTTCCTTCGGCCAGCCATGGCCATTTGAGTCAGACCTTGACTCTTCTGGTTAGATCGGTAACTTTCAAGGCCTTTCTCATTGCTTTTGAGTTTTTTTGAAACCCTAATCTCTAAGACTTTTTCGATTTCTTTCAGATCTACCTTAGATCTATGCTTGCCATGAACTTTTAAGCATCTTCTCGAAGCTTCTTTAACTTTGCTTTCAAAATGACTATTCATCTTTTCCGATTAGGGTTTTTCCATTTAAAATTATTTCGAAACCTCTTCTCTGATTTTAACGTGTTTCTGATTTTGCTATATTTTGCTCATGTCGTTCTTCTATATGAGTCAGTATGTTGAAAACCCTAATTTCTTTCGGGTCTCATACGAGTTCCAAAGCTGTTTGTTAGATAAGTGCTTGTTTGGTTAAGTTCTTGTTCGATTTATTTATTTATCATCTTTTAAGCTCGACTATTATTGGAAAAAGCCCTATGTCTTTGGGTTTGAAACTGTTCGTTGAATACCTGACTCGATTTGAAGTTCCTTGTTTCAGAATCTCTTGTCTTTATGTGGTTCCTCCGATTATGGGTTTTTACTATCTTTCAAACTCGACTATACTTGAAACCTTAACTTTTCAAAAGGTTTTCTCATCTGCTACTGTGGGACCCTTCGCATGCTTCTGATACTCTATTTTTCTTCACTATTGATTCAATGTGGCTTGACCTACTGGATTATTATGCTTTGAATGCTCGCTATCTACTGAACCTTGTGCTACTATTGTATGTTGTTTCTTTTGCCAATAGGTTTGGCCTCGTATGTCTAGTGTTTGTTCACTCTATTTATATGCTGAGGTTTCTTCTTTGATTGGTCTTCAATCTTGGGACTGATTTCAAAAACTTTTCTTTTATGAACCATGATTTTACTCACCTGTTTAGAATTGATTGATTCCTTTCCCTTTATTGTAATATTTACCTTGCTGAATCTATTTCCAAAATAAGTATATTTCTGTACTTAGACTCGATTGCTTACTTAATGTCTTCACCACTTCTTTTATGGCAATAATGAGGCTGTCTCTAAATTGATTTCCTTCCTTATTTTGAATCTGTTAAACAATGATTCCTTAATTAAAGGGAATCACCTGTATAATTGATTTTGGCGGATTGTTTCCATATTTGCACTAAGATTTTACTTGTTACCTCTCCTTCAATCATTTTCAAAAGGATATAAATACCTTGCACCCTTCTTCTTTTAAACACACGAACACAAGGAATAAAAAACACTTGAGTTCAAAACACACACTCCACTAAAACTCTTTTTTTTTCTCTGTTACTACTTGTGTTGCTGCCTTACCTAGCCGGTTGAAAGCCAAGGCTAGGCTGTGGGAAACTTGATTACTTTTCTTTCTGCATTTGCTTCTTTACTGGTATGTTTTAACTAATTTTCCAGCATTAACAACAACATGTTTCTTTACTACTTCCTTCACTCTTGCATGTTTCCTGCTTGTGTTTAATCAAGTTCCATTACTAAGCATGCTGTAATCTTCCCCTTTCTATTTTGAGTTAATGCTTTCTTATGTATGAACTCTGTCAGTCACTTATTATGACTTATGAATCCCAAACACCCCATATCCCCTATGTGTTTGGTATTCCTTGGTTGGTTTGGGGCATGTCAGCATTAGACATTGATGTGCATGACCCAAACCTGACCCCCCTAGGGTCATAACCTCCATATCCCCTCTATGTGTTGTGTTCTCTGACTGGTTTATGGGCATGCCAGAGCCATCTATTTCTGGACATGCCCAAACCTGTCCCTGCTTAAGGACATATGCTCCTTGCAATGTATTCCCAAACCCCTTACCCCTTTGTTTGAAAATATCGATTTTGTGCTTTACTACTACTATTTTCCCATCACCCCCACCCCTCTCTATTCTCCACTCAGTTTTAAATCTCTATTCCTGCACTTCCACTATATTCTTATACTTAGGTTCTGCCTCTCTTGTGTGAGCTTTGCCTTGGGACCCATGAGCTCCCTCTGAAGTTGGACACATAAGGGCTGGCCCTTCCACACTGCACTCATCTCTATCTGGTCATGCAAATTTGGGTGTAAGCATTGCGAGGGGTTCCTTGAGACCCTTAGGGAACTTTGGCACACCCAGGTCTGAGAAAGTCTTTGGAAACAAAAATGGCATCTTAAGGCGGCTTATTCCATAACTTAAGGAGGAAGCCAAGAATTAGGCTTCCTCTGGTTGTAACTTCTTCTTTTAAACTTCCTTTTCTGATGTAATTCATTATTTGGTTTGTAATAATTTGTAATAAACACTCAGGGTTGGCTAATGGAAAAGGGATGGGTAATTATGCATGTTCAACTGTTAGAAGGGTAGAAACATACCTATAGGACTGGTTTTAAATTATGCATGTTCAATTCTGTATTTAAACACCATGTCTATAGGACTTACTTTAAATTCTGCATGTTTGACTCTACATTTAGATAACCTGCCTATAGGACTTACTTTAAATTCTGCATTTTTGACTCTACATTTAGATAACATGCATATAAGACTCGTTTAAAATTCTGCATGTTTGTTACCATACTTAGACACCATTCTTTTGGGATCTAAATGACTATAAGCAGATATCATGTTCATAATGTTAAAATCAGTATTTTTATAGAAATCATGCCTATAGGAATTTCAAGTAAATCCTGCATGCTTAGTTTCACGATCAACTAGATATCATGTCTATAGGAATTACAAATCAGCAATGCTAGATATCATGTCTATAGGAATTAAAATCAACAATAATAAATATCATCGTCTGTAGAATCTAAAACCAGTTTACCTTAAAATCAGCCTAATTCATTCTGCTCTGAACTAGTTTTTAAAACGACTTACTCTCTTCTTATTAACAAGATTTAGCAAGCATGCCTATAGGATCCCAAATTGCTCGTTTTAAATCTGTTACTATTTTTGCCATATTCTGAATCAATAATAGATATCATGTTCATAGGATCCCACCCAAACACTTAGGCAAGCTTTCGGTGATAATGACAATAAAACTAAACTCTCCTCTGTTAATTAGTAATTGCTACAATCAGCAGGCAGGCCTGATTCGGGCTTCATATCTAAGTCATGTAATAGAGTGGTCTTCCCCAATAATTAAAACCCCCTGCTTTAGTACTTTAGATCAGACCTTGATTGTGTTTGAGTCATGTTATTTATGTGCTTTGATTGAGGAGGTATACATGAGCCTGAGTTGCTTATGTGTTTCCCCTTTA
This sequence comes from Nicotiana glauca, assembly GCA_026770625.1. Taxonomy (NCBI): domain Eukaryota; kingdom Viridiplantae; phylum Streptophyta; class Magnoliopsida; order Solanales; family Solanaceae; genus Nicotiana; species Nicotiana glauca. The sequence continues at coordinate 35,965 of MU718404.1, forward strand.
TGTGCAGTCCTATGTGCTTTTGTATGTCGCTCTAGCTTTTCACCTTTTGAAACCTCAAAGTCAAGCCTAATATCCCTCCTCTTTATGAATAGTAGTCCTAAGTGCCTCCGGGACTAATAGGAATAGGACGGGTAATAACATGCAATAGTGGTCGAGACCAATCCGCGCTTTAGTAACTTAACGGGGTGGGAATGGTAGATATAGATATGATGACCGGTGCACTAATACCATGTGTAGCCCCTCTTTTGAGGAGTGATTACCGGGTATTGCATTGATGTGATCCATATTATAGATAAACCTAGGACCTCTCACTCCTCTTTCTTTTCCTTTAAATATTTATAGAATTGTAACTTCTTTTCAAAATCAGCCTTTCAACGATTGCTCTTTCAAACTCTGTTTTACTTTTATCACTCCCAAGCTCTTGTGTATTAAAATCCCCTATTGTTTGAGACTTATTTTTTTACTTGTTAATTGCACTAAATTCACAAAGAACTATCTGGCCGGGAACCACACTAGTGGATCCTAAGGGGCGCCTAACACCTTCCTCTTAGGATAATTTCAAGTCCTTACCCTATCTCTGGTTATCAAACAAACTCAGAAGTGAACCTTGTAAGTGTCCTAATGCACCTTAAATCATTAGGTGGAGACTCTTCAAATGCAAAACCCAGTTCCTAAAAGGAACGAGTTCTCCTATACCCAAAATGTCATAAACCTAATCTCCCGATGCAAAGAGAGAAAAAGGGGATGCGACAGCATGGCAACTCTGCTAGGGATATTAGGCTTTTACCACTTCAGATTGTTCTTATGAATTTGTACCTTCCCTTTATATGCAATTACTTGTTTAAATTCCTTTAAGCATTTAATTTCTTTTACAAGGGAAAACTGACTTATCTTCTTCGTTCCTTTTCTTTATTACTGCTTCAAATTATAAACTGCTATATTAAACTGCTTTCTTAACATGCAAATACGTGACAATATGCTTTTAATTATTGCATAATCATGCTCAACATCATACTCCACTCGTGCCAAACAAATACCATAGCAACGCTTATAATGAGTGGTTGCGCTCTTCCTATATTATTACCCCCTAAATTCGGAAAGGCATATTTGCGGTAAACCAGTCGATCAGCGGTGCAGTCGACGGTTCCGTGCCTTCCCCTTGAGTTGTCCTCTCAAGGGTACCAGTCTAAAACACCATAGAAACCTTACTCTATTCGAACTGTGCATGCATCATGGTCAAACCTAGCCGGGTCAGTTATGTTGTCCACATAATGATCCTTTAAGATAGCCTTGTCCAAAGTCCACTGGGTTTCCCTAAACCCAAACAGAATCAGCATGTTCTGTGCGTTTATTTGGAGAACTAAAATGCGTCATGCTAATAAATGGTCAAGTCTGGTGGGGGTAAGGGACTAACTTTATTTGTCTTGCAGAAATATAAGGTGTGAAATCCCTAGATTCGGCATGGTCACTAAAATCCACCCAAGACTGCTAAGCTGGTGGAAAGATCTTCACTCTAGTGATCAAACTCTCATTCGAAAATATCTGGGAAATCTACCATCCCTTCTGGAGATCCAACCTAACAGAAAAATCATAGAAGCTGCCATACTATTTTGGGATTGTGAAAAGGCGGTATTCCGTTTTGGAGACATTGAAATGACACCCTTGCTAGAGGAGATAGGAGGATTGGCCAGTCGAGTCTAGGACACTCCGGGTCTGCTGATGCCTGAGAACCGTAAAGGCAGGGGTTTCCTGAAAATGATGGGTTTAAAGAAGAATCCAGAGCTGACATGTCTGAATGAATCCTACATCCCTTTCGACTACTTGTATGAAAGGTACGATCACAGCAAATCCTACCGCACCTACCCTGACGAATTTTCCATCACATCCTTGGGGCACATCCATCGAAGGGTCTTTGTATTCATGTTCTGTTTCCTGGGACTGATCGTGTTTCCAATGAAGAAAGCAAGGATCCACACCAGAATGGATATGGTAACCAAAACCCTAATGGAGGGGATTGGTGGGCAGCCATTCAGCATCGTGCCCATGATCTTACGGACATGTACTAGCCTTGGAGAAGTGTCAACAAGGAGCGAAACACTTCGAAGACTGCAATTTATTACTTCAACTCTGGCTTATGGAGCATCTCCAAAGGGGTGAATACCGACAAGAGATTCAGCGAAGGGATTGGGATGATCACATCGCTTTCTATCATCCAAAGCGAATGAATTACATGCCCAACATGTTCGCTCAGCCAGAAGATGCCATGGGTAGAACTATTTGATAACCTAACTGAAGAACAAGTCCAATGGATGTTCAAATGGTTTCCAACCGATGAATTCATCGCCCGATCCAGAAATGCACCTTTTCTAATACTGATCGGTTTGAGGGGAACATATCCTTACTTCCCTCTCCGGGTTATGAGACAAGCTGGTAGGAAGCAAGTTATACCCAGGGTCGACAATATGAGTCATTTTCGAGTTGACTTCTAGGATGATGATACTCCTTATAAATGCCAAGCTCAGCATATGTGGCACTGCAAGATCATAATGGGGAGAGACACCATCGAGCCAGATAGGTATCATGCTGGTTGCGCTCCTTTCTACTCAGGTTGGCTAGAAGACAATCATTATAGTCTAGGCCATCCAGGGTTTGTCCGAGGTCACTGAATTATAGATGAAAGGGTCGAGGAACAAGTCGAATACAACCAGTTGCGCAAAAGGATCTGCGAGTGCGAAAGCGAGCACCACGAAATACAAGAGTCCAACCAGAAGCTAATTGAGGAATGGAAGGACATGGCTGTTAGTGCCAACAAGCGACCGGGGTACTTGGAGCGGGGCATAGTGGAGTTGGAGAGAAAGTTTCCCAAAAGTGTCGAAGATTGCCAAAAATGCTGAAGGAACCGAAGGTGGACATCTAGTCAGGGCCTACCTATTGCTGGGACTTCATAAGTTGAGAAAGTGTTTGAAGGAGCTAGGGATGCTGAATATGGGGAAGGTCCTTCTGTGACCAATTAGATAGGAGTTTTTCTTTTTGCTTTATAAAATGTAATAAGGCCAAGGGCCATTAGTGATTTCCATTTCTTGTTTATTTAGTGTAATTTGGGATTCGTCTATTTTTATTAATAAAATGAGGCATTTAGTATTTTAAGTTCTCCAAATCAATTTATCGCTAGGCCTACCTCGGGCACAACGAGGCCCCCAAATTAAGACACGCTTTACGTTCCTGCACTACATGTTTAAATATTGAAATACCTTTTATGATCCTCACTAGCTTGGTTATCTTTTTTTATTTTTGTTTTGTTATTCCCCTCCCCAAAGGTTAGTTCGTGCACTCTGGGAACATCATCATATTCCACGAGATCCAAGGGCCCTCCACCCACTCATCTTCTTAGTCCAGTCAAAAACAAGAACAAGGGCAAGATGGAAGATTTGAACAACGTCAAAAAGGAGAATTCAATTAACGGGTAGAGGCCACTAATGGTCATGGCACTCATGTTCCTAAGGAAAATGTATCCCAACTTGAATAGAAATTGCTGAAATTTCAGGAAGAGCTCGACCAGGTTCGGAATCTAGCAAACTTGTCATTTTCCCTCGGCACCCCAGATATCAAATTTCCCAATACTCAAAACCCTACACCACCTTAAAACATACGAAGCAACAGAATCATCCCGCTCCTCACACTATTCCACCAAATACCCAATGTAACACATGCCACCTCTCCAATAACACTCTGCTACTCATCCCAGAACTCCAAAACTCCACAAATGACCACTTTCACACCCACCATAATACCCCCATCTACGTGGAGACTATGCCACTCCCTAACCAACCTATATTTTGCACCCTTAAGTCTGATGAAAAGGATCTAAGACATGGAAGGAAGTAAAGGGATTGAAGGGTTGAACTATGAAGATATCTACATACAACCAAATGTCGAACTACCTGAGGGGTACAAACCTCCCAAGTTCGAGATGTTTGATGGTACAGGTGATCCAAGGGTCCATCTGAGAACATACTGCGATAAGCTGGTCGGGGTAGGAAAGGAGGAAAAGATCTGCATGAAGCTATTCATGAGGTCTGAAAGGAGAAGCACTATCTTGGTACATCAGCCAAGATCCTAAGAGATGGTCGAGCTGGGTAGGTATGGCATCTGATTTCATGGACATGTTCAGGTTTAACACAGAAAATGCGCCGGATGTGTTCTACATCCAGAATTTAAAGAAAAAGCCTACAAAAACATTTCGCGAGTATGTTACTCGCTGGAGGTCCAAAGCTGCTAAGATCAGACCTGCCTTAGAGGAGGATCAGATGAAGAAATTTTTTGTCCGAGCTTAGGACCCATAGTATTATGAACGACTAATGATGATTGAAAATCATAAGTTTTCTAATATTATCAAGCTAGGGGAACGAATTGAAGAATGTATCAAAAGCGGTATGGTTACAAACTTCGAGACCTTGCAAGACACAAATAAGGCCTTGCAGTCTGGTGGTGTGTCTAAAAAGAGGGACGTAGTGGCCGTGATGGTTGCAAAAAGGACCAAGTCCCCTCTCAAATACCAAACCTACCCAATATCTCCACTCACATATCAATCAGTCCCAAATTACCAAGAACCCTACTACCAAACTCCACCACCAACTTATCTGTCGCCTCCACCTCCCACATATCAGCCTTCCTCACGTAGATACTCTCAGCCTGCTCATGTTTACCAAACCTACAATGCCCAACCATCCCACCATCAATCACCTCCTACACGCCAACACTTCTCCAGACCTCGACCTAATTTTGACCGAAAGCCTCCAAAATAATACAAAGCCATAGTCGAACCCATTGATCAGCTATATGAGAGACTCAAAGCCCTCGGTTATGTCACCCTCATCCCTGATACCAACCCAAAGAATCCTTTTCAGTAGGTTAACCCAAACAAATCTTGTGCATACGACTCTGGCATGAAGGGACACACCATCGACGAATTCCACTCTTTAAAAGAAAAGATACAATCCCTAATTGATAACAAATTCATTGTAGCGAAAGAAGATGCTCCTAACATCTGCAACAACCCTCTACCGGACCATAAGGGCAGGGGTATTCACATGATTGAAGTAGAGGATGATTGGGGTCCCGAGGGATCCATCAGGTTGATCTCGGAAGGTGATTATCCAAAAAAGCCAGCAGTTACCCTTAACCCCATCATAGTCCAGATCCAACCGTCCAAGGTCACTGAGGTAGATGTATATATCCCTCTTGAGTTTAAAGCAACGCCATCAACAAAAGCACCAACACCATTTAAGGTTACAATTTTACCATTCAAAGAACATGTCCCATTCGAAGTAAATGTGGCTGCACAGATTCCAGTGATGATCACTACCATGCCGTCATTCCATACAAAAGCTATACCTTGGGATTATACAACCGAGGCTAGGAGGAAAGGCAAAGTCAGGTTCGAAGAGACTGTTGCAGCACAGGGTATGACAAGGACTGTAAGAGTCTATACCCCGAAACACTTAGTTGAGTCAAGCAAACAGGCTTCCAACCGGCCACTCATCATTGAGACAGGTCCATATGACCTTTGGACGAAAATAGCCAAGGAGTATTCGATCATCGACTAGCTGAACAAAATACCAACACATATATCTATCCTATCACTACTGCATAATTTCAAGACACACAAAAATGCTCTGTTGAAAGTACTGAGTGAAGCATACATGCCAAGTAACATCACTGGCAGAGAAATGGATAACTTGGTGGGACAAGTATTAGAAAGCCATAAAATCACCTTCTATGAGGACAAGCTGTTGCCTGAAGGGTTGTGTCACAACTAAGCCTTGCATATCACCGTACAATGCAAAGACTACTTTATCACTAGGATCCTGATCGATGGGGGTTCTAGCCTTAATATATGTCCATTGATAACACTCAAGAAGCTGGGTAAAGGACTATATGAGATAAAAGAAGGAGCAATCAATGTGAAAGCTTTTGACGGGTCTTAGAGGTCCACCATCGGTGAGATTAGCCTGTGTCTACAGATAGGACCAACCTAGTTCGAGGTCGACTTTCAAGTGATAGATGTGCCAGCATCCTACAACCTGCTGCTAGGGCGACCATGTATTCATGTTGCGGGGGCTGTAGCTGCAATGTTGTATCAGGCCATAAAATTTGAATGGAACCACCAGGAAGTGATCATTCATGATGATGAAAGCAATCATATATACAGTCATCAGACCATTCCATCGATAGGGGAAAAATAAAGCTAGGTGGAGAAACTTACCACCACATCGAGCGGGTCAATGCTGTCGACAAGGATAAATGGTGAGATAACAAGATTGAGAGTATATTGAATTGGAGTGGATACAAACTTGGCAAAGGACTCGGCAAGAACCTCCAAGGGATCTCTAAACCTATAAAACTCAAGAAACATGGCACCACCTTCGGTCTGGGATACGAGTACACTTGGGAAGAATTCAGAAACTGGTCGCCACCATGGCACGATCCTTACTATCCACTAGAATAGCCAATACCGTCTTTGGAGCAGACTTTCCAATAGGCTGACATTGTTTATGGGACAGACGAAGAAGAAGCACTTGCAGCGGTAAAGAACTTGTTCTTAGAGGATAATGACATGGACTGCTGTGTTATTCTCGCGGAGGAGGGGGATGAAGGTTCTTCCATACAAGCTGTGAGTAGAGGGGCATACCTCAACAATTAGACCATCAGGACCACCAGAGCCCGGCAAGCCTCGGGCATTACTATTACTTATCTTGACGAACTAATGACCGTGACATGCAATGAAACAACGAAACAAACGGATATTGATTCAGAAGAAGATGACATACCAGATGAGATCGTCAAAGAAGTTGAAAACTTTAAGAATAGACCTAAGTCCAACCTGGACGAGACAGAAATTGTTAACCTAGGAGATGAAGAAAATGTCAAGGAAATACGAATCAAAGTTCACTTATCGCCGTCAGAAAAGAAGGAGTACACCAAATTTCTAAATAAATATGAAGACATATTCGCCTAGTCGTATGATGACATGACTGGTCTAAGTACATCTATTATGGCTCGTAAATTGCCAATTGATCCGACATGTCCGCCGGTAAAGTAGAAGCTCGGGAAGTTCAAGCCTCATATGAGTTTGAAAATCAAGGAAGAAGTTACTAAGCAAGTCAAAGCTAAGGTTCTCTTGGTAGTTGAGTACCATACATGGTTAGCCAACATTGTACCAGTACCAAAGAAGTATGGGAAGGTAAGAGTCTATGTCGACTACCGGGATCTCAACCGGGCTAGTCCGAAAGATGACTTCCCCTTGCCAAATATACACATCCTGATCGACACTTGCGCCAAGCATGAGTTGCAATCATGTGTAGGTTGTTTCACTCGTTATCATCAGATCTGGATGGATGAGAAAGATGCTGAGAAGACTATTTTCATTACGCCGTGGGGAATGTATTGTTACAAAATGATGTCGTTCAGCCTGAAGAACGCAGGGGCCACCTACATAAGGGCCATGACTACCATTTTCACGATATGATACACAAGGAAATTGAGGTATATGTGGATGATGTTATCATCAAGTACAAGAAGGACACTGATCACATGGAAGATTTGAGGAAGTTCTTCAATAGATTGCGAAGGTACAACCTTAAACTGAATCCCACGAAATGTGCATTTGGGGTTCCCGCTAGAAAATTGCTTGGGTTTATTGTGAGTCGCTGAGGAATAGAACTGGATCCATCAAAAGTCAAAGCCATTCAAGAACTACCACTGCCAAAGAACAAGAAGGGCGTGATGAGTTTCTTGGAAAGACTCAACTATATCAGCCGGTTCATGGCATAGTCTACAGTCATCTGTGAGCCAATCTTTAAGATGTTGAAGAAGGATGCCACTACCAAATGGACCGATGAATGCCAAAAGGACTTCGATAGAATCAAGAAGTACCTGTCAACACCACCAGTCTTGGTCCCGCCCAAACCAGGTAGACCCCTATTACTCTACATCGCAGTATTGGATGGAGCTTTCGGTTGTGTTTTAGGGTAGAACGATGTAACAGGAAGAAGGGAACAAGCCATTTATTATCTCATCAAGAAGTTCACTATTGTACTCTCTTTGGAATGCACCTGCTGTGCTTTGACTTGGTAGCTCAGAGGCTGAGGCATTACTTCTGTGCCTATACCACCTATCTCATCTTAAGGATGGATCATTTAAAGTACATCTTACAGAAGCCCATGACCACTGGCAAGCTAGCCAAGTGGCAAATCCTACTGAGCAAATTCGACATTGTTTACATAACTCAGAAGGTGGTCAATGGACAAGCACTTGCAGACCACCTTGCTGAAAACCCCGTGGATGGAGAATATGAACCTTTGAAAACATATTTTACCGATGAAGAGGTATCATTCATAGGAGAAGACATTGCAGAATCCTATGACAGCTGGAGAATGTTCTTCGATGGAGCAGCAAACTTTAAAGGAGTTGGCATAGGAGCAGTCTTGGTATCTGAAACCGGTCAGCATTATCCGGTGTTTGCCAAACTCAAGTTCCCCTACACCAATAATATGGCTGAATATGAAGCCTGCATCTTAGGGATCAAGATGGCCATTGACATGAACATACAAGAGCTGATAGTGATCGGTGATTCAGATTTACTTATACACCAGGTATGAGAGGAATGGTCAACCAAGAACTCCAAGATACTCCCGTATCTGCATTATGTACAGGAATTGAGAAAGAGGTTCACGAAGATAGAGTTCCGACATGTTCCAAGAATCCAGAATGAGTTCGCCGATGCTTTGGCTAGCCTGTCATCTATTATACAACATCCAGACAAGAATTTCATCGATCTCATTCCGGTGAAAATTTACATCAGCTAGCTTATTGTGCCCATATTGAAGAGGAAGCAGATGGAAAGCCTTGGTTTCATGATATCAGAGAATATTAGGCGAAAGGAGAGTACCTGGAGGTTGCCAATCATACTTAGAAATGCATACTTCGGAGGTTGTCCAAAAAATTCTTTCACAACGGAGGAATCCTGTATAGGAGGACTACTAATTTGGGATTATTAAGGTGTGTCGACGCAAAGGAAGCATCCAAGCTGCTAGAGGAAATTCATGCTGGGACATACGGTCCACATATGAATGGTTTTGTCTTAGCAAAGAAGATACTCCGGGCTGGTTACTTTTGGATGACTATGGAAACAGACTGCATCCAGTATGTTCGGAAATGCCACCGCTGTCAAATACATGAATATATGATAAAGGTGCCTTCAAATGAGCTTAATGCAACAAGCTCATCGTGGCCATTCGCCGCCTGGGAATGGATGTTATTGGACTAATCGAGCATGCTGATTCAAATGGGCATAGGTTTATCCTAGTAGCAATCGACTATGTCACCAAATAGGTCGAAGCAGCATCACACAGAGCAGTGACTAAGGAAGTTTTGGCAGACTTTATCCGCGACCGCATTGTTTGTTGATTTGGGATTCTAGAGTCAATTATTACTGATAATGGCTCCAACCTCAACAACGACTTGATGAAAGCTATGTGTGAAACCTTCAAGATCAAACACAAGAATTCCACTTCCTACAGGCCTCAAATGAATGGATCTATTGGAAGCCGCCAACAAGAATATCAAGAAGATATTGAGGAAAATGATAGAGAAGCATAAACAATGGCATGAGAAGTTATCATTTGCTCTATTTGGGTATCTCACCACAGTCCGCACATCAACTGGGGCAAACCCCTATATGCTGGTTTATGGTACAGAAGCCGCCATTCATGCCGAAGTAGAAATTCCTTCCTTAAGGATCATACAGGAAGCCGAGCTCAATGATGTAGAGTGGGTGAAGAGTTGTTATGAGCAGCTAGCTCTTATAAATAGAAAGAGAATGAACGCAGTTTGCCATGGTCAACTCTATCATAACAGAATGTCCAGGGCCTTCAACAAGAGAGTCAAGCCAAGACAGTTTCCACCAGGGCAGCTGGTATTAAAGAAAAACTTTCCGCATCAAGATGAAGCCAAAGGGAAGTTCTCTCCCAATTAGCAAGGTCCATACATGGTTCACTGGGTTTTGACAGGAGGAGCCCTTATACTTGCAGAAATGGACGGAGAAGTTTGGCCGAAGCCAATCAATTCAGATGCAGTCAAACGCTACTATGTGTAATCTTTATGTTTTCCCTATATGATGTAAATTGAACTATGCCAGACCTGATTCCTATTTAAGTGGGGATACGTAGGCAGCCCTATGGATTCAGACACAATTCAATAAAAATTTCATCTCCCCCCATAATTGGAAATTGGGGTAGAATTTTGAGGAGGACCCTCGAAATTCCGAAGTAATTTCAGCCGATCGCCGCACAAGAAGTAGCCAGGAATGTCAACCCATTAAACTGGGGTAGAATTTTGAGGGGGACCCTCAAAATTTCGTAGCAAGAGAGGTTGCAATGTCTCGAATCATGTCACAGTCGTCGGTTCATCTAAAAACTATTTTAATTATATATCTATGTCATACTTTTACAAAGTCGTGCATGTCTATTATTGAAACTACTTTGTTTAGCAATGCTACCCCCAATGATATCGACAATATCACCAGATTAAAGCCGAGTAAATCAAGAAAAGCCAGGGGGATGCGAACTAACCTTCCCCTTTACAAAACTCAAGATTTTTCTTTGGATGCAGGCACCAGGATTACGAAATCATTGAACACACTGTACGTCCATATAACAAACATTGTTCAAGAACACGATTCTCTGAACCATTTCACTTACCAACATCTGCTATCATCACACACCCATAATGTTTCGTATGTCACAATGCTCCCATAATCACCACGCCGTAGTCTGCCAACGGCTAAGAAACTCTACTACCATTTGCTATTTTATTTCTTTCATAAGGCTACCATTCTGCCTTCCAACTTGCATAAGACTACTATTCTGCCTTCCGAGGTTAAACTCTACCTCTATGCAAATTATCTACATTTGCATTGCATGAGGCTACTATTCTTCCTTCCGAGGTTAAGCTCTACCTCCATCTGCATTTGCATTACATAAGGCTACTATTCTGCTTTCCGAGGTTAAGCATTACCTCTATCTGCATTTACATTGCATAAGGCTACCATTTTGCCTTCCAACTTGCATAAGGCTACCATTCTTCCTTCCAACTTGCATAAGTCTACTATTCTGCCTTCCGAGGTTAAGCTCTACCACTATTTGCATTTGCATTACATGAAGCTACCATTTTGCCTTCCAACTTGCATAAGGATACTATTCTGCCTTCCGAGGTTAAGCTCTACCTCTATTTGCATTTGCATTACATGAGGCTACCATTCTGCCTTCCAACTTGCATAAGGATACTATTCTGCCTTCCAAGACTAATGCGGTCTCTATCCACATTGCACAGCTGAAAGATCGCCACATTGCACGGCTGAAGATTGCCATATTGCATGGTTGAAAGATCGCCACATTGCACGGCTGAAAGATCGCCACATTGCACGGCTAAAAGATCGCCATGTTGCACGGCTGAAAGATCGCCACATACTACTGCATCCTTCATGGGCTGAAATATCGCCAACTTATCCAAAGGCATCATCGTTCAGAGGCACCATTCTCATAGCCCGAGAACACCATGTCATGGCTTGAGGATCCCTTTCAATCTTTTGCATATCATCATTCAAAGGCGTCATGGTTTTGAGGCACCATCTTCATAGCCCAAGAACTTCATTTCATAGCCTGCGAATCCTTTATTATACACTTCATGGCCCAGGACACCATGGTCTAAAGACATCATCCTAACCGTCCAAAGACAACATTCATGGTCCGACGAGAATTTGCATCATGTCTAAATTGACGCACAATATACACTTGTATTACTTATTTGCAGGTAAACCGACAAGCAACAGCCGTCCCGGCAAGAGCATTCCCACTCCAGTGCCCGCAACCACATCAGACCTAACTATTCCCGTAAGCCTTTCACTCATCCTGACCGAAACATTGCGTCCGTTCTTGGAAAGTACCTGTCGGCATACTCCACCAACAGATCCTGAACTACATATGGACTGATTCCTGTAAAACTAGGTATATGTAGGCATATCATAAGCAAAAGCATGGCCTATCTTCTTCAAACTATTTTGCTCGGTCAAAATTTGTCCATCATATATTTACCCGACAACTCTTTCATCCTTTCCGGGTAAAGAGGGACAGCTGTTGATACCCAATTTTTTCCCTATATATATATATATATATATATATATATAT
>MU718404.1:50339-75918 GCA_026770625.1 Nicotiana glauca
GTGTGTGTGTGTGTGTGTGTGTTTATATGCAGAGTACCTTCAAAATAGCATATGTATGTACATATAAGTATATCCAAGTGTTTCTTTATTTTTCCTTAATTTTAAAGATTTTTTAAATTAATTTATTCCCTATTTTATCCATGAAAATCCAATAATTATTTCTAAAATTATTATTTTTTGTGATTCACTTATGTTTATGCTAAAATATAGCTAAGATGATTTTTGCATATTTTTACAAAATTATTTAGTATTTTAAGGCTAAAATTGTATAATTGCAACATTAGCCTCTTTTAAGATTAATTACGATTACATTTACTAAAATTAACTCTAGTATTTTTAGATAGTTAACTATATGTTATAAATCATTTTAGTACCTTTAATTTACTTCAGAAATTAATTTTTTTTTTTATAAATTAAATAGAGAAAATTAGCTATTTAAATAATGGCCCAATTTCATTTCAATTATAACTCAATTCTGACCGCAATTGAACCCAATTGAACCTCGACCCAATTATAAATTAAACTGATCCAGACCCGGATCCCAACCTACCATTTCCAATCTCGACCGTTGATTACCAGATCAACGGTCCACATTATTTCTTGCCTTTTTAACCCAACGACCCCCCAAAACCTTACCTCATTCATTCATTTGCACCGCCTCTGAATCCCTCCTCACCCAAATTATCTCTACAACACCACCCCAAATCCTAGACGCCGCCACCCTAATCCATGGCCTTCCGGGGTCATCTAAGACATATACCAACCTTCCATGGCTTCTGTGTGTTTGGTTCTGTGGTCTCATGACCAGACTTTGAAGGAATTTGGTCCCGTCCTTTCTCGATGACCTTTCTCCGACTAGCCATGGCCATTCGAGTCAAACCTTTGACTCTCGTGGTTAGATCGGTAACTTTCAAGGCCTTTCCCGTTGCTTTTGGGTTTTTCTTAAACCCTAATCTATAAGACTTTTTCGATTTCTTTCAAATCTTCCTTAGATCTATGCTTTCCATGAACTTTTAAGCATCTTCTCGAAGCTTCTTTAACTTTGCTTTCAAAATGACTCTTCTTCTTTTTCGCTTAGGGTTTTTCCTTTTAAAATTATTTCGAAACCTCTTCTCTGATTTTAACGTGTTTATGATTTTGCTGTATTTTTCTGAGGTCGTTCTTCTATATGATTCAGTATGTTGAAAACCCTAATTTCTTTTGGGTCTCATCCGAGTTCTAAAGCTATTTGTTAGATAAGCGCTTGTTTGGTTAAGTTCTTGTTCGATTTATTTGTTTATCATCTTTTAAGCACGGCTATTGTTGAAAAAAAACCTATGTCTTTGGGTTTGAAACTGCTCGTTGAATACCTAACTCGATTTGAAGTTCCTTATTTCAGAATCTCTTGTCTTTATGTGATTCCTCTAATTTTGGGTTTTTACTATCTTTAAAACTCGACTATGCTTGAAACCGTAACTTTTCAAAAGGTTGTCTCATCTGCTACTGTGAGAGCCTTCGCATGCTTTTGATACTCTATTTTTCTTCATTATTGATTCAATGTCACTTGACCTACTGGATTATTATACTTCGAATGTTTGCTATCTACTGAACATTGTGATACTATTGTATGTTGTTTCTTTTGCCAATAGGTTTGGCCTCATATTTCTAGTGTTTGTTCACTCTATGGCTACCTGAAAGAAGAAGTGTTTGTAAAACAACCCCCAGGGTTTGAGAGCAAGGAATTTCCTGAGCATGTGTACAAGTTAGACAAGGCTCTCTATGGACTCAAACAGGCTCCAAGAGCATGGTATGAAAGATTGTCCAAATTTCTGCTGGAGCATTATTACAAAAGAGGTAAAATTGATAGTACCTTATTCCTAAGGGAAAAAGGTAAGGATCTCCTTGTTGTACAAATATATGTCGATGACATAATCTTTGAGGCCACTACTGATAAGCTAAGTAAAGACTTTGCAAAATTAATGGGGAGCGAGTTTGAAATGAGCATGACGGGTGAGCTTAACTTCTTCTTAGGCTTACAAATCAAAAAGAGTCCAAATGGAATCATGATCCATCAGCAGAAGTATGCAAATGAGCTAATCAAAAAGTTTAAAATGGAAGAATCAAAAGAAATAAACACACCCATTGCAACTGTCACAAAATTAGATGTTGATGAACCTGGTTTATTATTTGATCAAAAGTTGTATAGGGGTATGATTGGTTGACTTATGTATCTTACTGCTAGTAGACCTGACATTGTTTTTAGTATAGGGCTTTGTGCTCGCTTTCGGGCAAATCCTAAAGAGTCTCACCTGACTGCTGTCAAAAGGATACTAAGATACTTGAAAGGCACCACTGATCTGTGTCTTTGGTATCCCAAAGGTAGCAATTTCAATCTAGTAGGATATGCTGATGCTAATTATGTAGGTTTTCTAGTGGATAAGAAGAGCACCTCAGGTATGGAACACTTTCTTGGTTCATGTCTTGTGTCATGAGCTACCAAAAAGCAAAACTCAGTGGCCTTATCTACTGCTGAAGCTGAGTATGTTGTTGCAACCTCTTGTTGTGCTCAATTGCTATGGATCAAACAACAACTGGTAGATTTTGGTATTGAAGTTAGTTGTATTCCAATATTCTGTGATAACACTAGTGCTATAAGTATGACAAAGAACCATGTTCATCATAAAAGGACTAAGCAAATAGATGTTAGACACCACTTCTAAAGAGATAACTATGAGAAATGACTGATCTCCATAGAATTCTGTGCTACTGATAAGCAAATTGCTGACATTTTCACTAAAGCACCAAGTAAAGAAAACTTTGAGATGAATAGGTTGGAATTAGGGATGATTAAGATAACCTAATAGGTCCAGCTCAGAATGCACAATGAAAAAAAAATTAAAAAAAATTTTGGTTAGGAGTTCTAACTTTGTGTAAATATCTAAATTAATTCTTACTCAGTTTCATACTTTAATTAGTATACTCCTGTGACATGTGTATATATGATTCACTGATCTCTTACAAAGTTTTTTCTATTATGACATTTGAGGCATGTTCAAGAAGGTTCTATATGAAGAACCTGGTTCATCAGTATAAGTGCATATGAAAGCTCAGGTATGTTTTCAATACTTTGCATAATTAGAAAGATTAACAATTCAATTTTGAGCAGAAGTCCTATTTTTGTGAAATTCCTAGAAAATTTTATCCGTTGAGGCATTGAACCACTTTCGTCCATTTAGAACTCTAAAACCGTGATTTTTGTGCCTAATATCTAGGAAAGCCAAATAATCATTAAAGGTCTGGAATTTCAGTTTGATTAGACTTCTAACTGACCCTTGAAAAGTTGTCGTTACTGCATAAATGTCTAATTGCCTTTAAATACACACCACATCTCTAATCTTCTTCATCATTTTAAAATCGTCAAAAATATTTCTCCAGTTTAAATTGTTTCTCTTCTCTAGAAATTCCCAAATTTCCTCCATAAATGAAGAACCATGTCTAACCAACAAGATCATCCTGGCAATCCTCCACCACCATCACCTTCAAACTCATCCTCATCTACTCCTCCTAGTGAATCCCCAAAACATAGGTTTCGAAGGCAGAAAATGTTGGCTAGAAAAACTACAGCATCTGGAGCTCTGAGGAAAGTTTTAAATGAGAGATTGAAAGCCAGTCAGAAGAAAGAAACCCCAGCTCAGGAATCTGACCCTAGTTCTGACTCTGAATCCTTTATATCTGCCAGTGAAGGTAAAGGACATGGGTCTTCTGACACTGATAAAATTCAAGAAACCCCTACTGAGGTAAGTTCTTCTATGGTTGAAAATTTAGAAAATAGGTTTGTTCTAGTTGGACCTATTAGAGATGTAAAGTTGGCTGAATCGAGTAGGAGTGGAGTAAAAAGAAAGGAAAAGAGAGAGAGGGGGCAAGTGGTGAAGATAGGGGAACATGGAAAGGAGCAGTTCTTGCTATATGTGGAGTTGAAGAAGAGAGTGGCATGAAGTCAGGGGGAAGTGGCTCTGGGGAAGCAGCTGAAGGGTTGGTTCATCTAAGCAAACAAAGAGATGAACTTGGTTCATCTGCTGAGTAAACTCTGGTTGATTTTCTGAAAAGGGTTGGGGCAAGTTATGACCCAAAAAAATGAAAATCTACCTCACAAAAGGCCCCAACTATTCCCAAGCCATCAAAGAAAAAAAAAACTTCATCCCCAACATCTACTGCGCCTTCAGTACCTAAGGGAAGAGCTACAAGAAGCAGGGTAAGACAAAGTGAAGCTGACCTACAAAAGGCTCTGGAAGAAAGCAAGAAAAAGAAAATGGAAAAGGGAAAGGGAAAGGTTGTAGAATCCTATGAGGTTGCAGAAAAAGTGGAGATGGAACTGGTCCATCAAGAAAGAGGAACAACAGTGGAGGTTCCTACACTAAAACCTAAAAAGTCCAAGACTTCTTCCAACAAGTCCTCTTCTGTACCTGTGTCTGCTAAACCCTCCTTAGCCAAGAGGACAAGATCTGCCGTGAAAGCAAAACCAGCAAGAGTTTTAGATGATGAAGAGTGGAGTAGAGAAGAAGAAGAAGAAGAAGAAGAAGAAGAAGAAGAAGAAGAAGAAGAAGAAGAAGAAGAAGAAAAAGAGGTATCTGAGAAGGAACAGGACAAGTTTGCCAGTTTTGGCAGGAGAAAAATCTTGAAAGGTAGACTGTTGAAGGACCTGGAAGAACCAGGGATGAGAAGACTGGTGGATGCTTTAGCTACACAAGGTTGGAAGGACATGGTCCTTGAAATGGATGGGAGGCTGGCCAGGAATGAACTGATTGAATTTATGGCCAATGATGCTGTAAAGGATGGAGTAGTCACCAGCCAAGTGAAAGGAGTCAAAATAAAGTTTGATGTACTCAAACTTGGTGAGATCCTGGACATACCTACTGAAGGTTATGATGACTATACAAGGCAGAGGTGGTCATGTCTTGATTCTCTCCCTACTGACCTTGAAATCACTAGGAGGTTTTATGACTCTAGAGATGTGCCTGAAGCCAGATTTGTGCAAAAAAGTGAAATAAGGCATGAGCACAAGGTCTGGTTTGAATTTGTCAACAAGTGCCTATTGCCCAGATAGGAGACAAGGCACACTGTAAATTACATGGACCTAGTTCTTATGGAGTGCCAAGAGAGAGGAATGCAAATCAACTGGCCTGCTTTCATTGTCAAATTGCTAGACAGGGTCATCAATGGCTACAAGGCTCATGACACTCCATATGGGTTCATACTAACTACAGTTCTAGACAGGCTGAAGGTGCCTTTGAAGAAATGGGAAATGGCATCAAGCAAGGAATATTTTGGTGTTAAGACTCTGCTGGCTTGTGACTATCCAGTCAATGACATCCCAGTTGAACCTGGTTCATCTCTGAGGACACCCATCAATAGCAAAGTGAGGGCCTTGGTTCAGGAATGTGGAATTAAGGATGATGAAATTGCTAGGTTCAAGGCTCGTGTGGCTGAGTTGGAAACTGAGAGAGATGGCCTTAGAACTGAGCTAGCAAAAGAAAAGGAGAAGAGTGATGGGATGCTTCAGAATATGCTGAACCTTCTCCAGTCTCAACCCTCTAGTTCCTCAACGCCTTAGGTCTCCTAGCAGTGTCTTATGAACCAGTCTAGTACCCCCAGTGACCCGGATTATGGATGTTTCTATTTTTTGCTCATGTTTTAGAAGTTTTTCTTTCATTTTGTAGATTGTCTATGGAATCATATCTCTATCAATGACAAATGCTATTTTCTCTTGTTCAATGATGATTCTGATCTTGATAGTTTAAATTTGTTTGTTGATTATTGATAATTGCACAATGATTTCACTTGCAGTTGCCCCAGTGGCCATGAGTATCTATTAAAATCTGGGGTTCACACTGTGTATGCAACTTTTTGATGATGCCAAAAGGGCGAAGAGATGTTGTGCTTTACTCATTATTCTGAATTAAGTGATATTTATAACCTAATGAACTTGGTCCTTGATGATAAGTAAAATTTCTAATTTAAGTGATAATGGTTAAGCTGAGTTCTTACAGGTTTTTTATCAGTAAAAAGCACAGAGTTTGTCATCATCAAAAAGGGGGAATTTGTTGGCCCAAGAACAGGTGAAGTTTTAAAGAATGACAAATGAACTCAGTCATGCACCATGTCCATCATGTGAAGCACAATGTTTGTCAACCTATACATGTGAGATGCACGTGAAGGAGATAAGTCCCATTGATCAAGCAACAATATCTCCCGAACTTATTGAAAAGGTTGTATATGGGATAAAGAGAGAAAGTCTCCTCATGAGAAGAGAACACAATCCGGATAAAAGATAGGGTTGGAGTTTGTGTTGTTCAAGGACTCAACTTTGATGGAAGATCAGCAATTGAGTCTCAATCAAACTTGAATTGCTAACTCATTAAATAATAGTGATTGTTCTCTTTTACAGGTATTGCACAAACACAAAAGTTAAACTAAATTGAGAGCAAAAGAGCGAGTCAATTTGCAAGCAATTTATGTGAGATTTGAGTGTGCATTCCTGAAGCTGCTTGGACAAGATAGAAGAACCAATTACATTGTGTCTTTCTTTTATTCTAGTTCAATTGTAGTAGGTAATTTAAACTTGTACCTTTCAGCTTACATAGAAGCAATTGTATTAGGTACTTTGAGTAGTCAAGTTAGAGTTAACTTGAAGTTGTCGCAACAGTTGAGGTTGTGTGCCACAACGTGATTAGAGTTTAATCCTTAGGTTTACAAGAGTTTTGTAAATGTTATTTTGGCTCAGTGATTTTAGTGGAAGTTTGGAAAAATCCTAGTGAGTAGTAGGTCGTGGTTTTTCACCTTTCGAGCCAGGTATCTTCTACGTAAAAATCTATGTGTTCCTTACTTTATGTACTTATTATTCCGCAAACAGTAGAGTTAGTATACCTAGATGAACCAGGTTCTTTTAGAGCGAAAAATTAGGTACCACACAAATCATCTTCCCCTTTTGTGTGGTATTGACGTATAAAACATCAACCACCGTCTCCACCTCCTGCTCCAAATCCTCCACCATGTCCTGAGCCACCTCCTATACCTCCCCAACCACCTGAACATCCTCCACCACCAGCTCCACCGCCAAGTTCTCCTCCTGTACCACCTCCTACGCCTCCCCAGCTCAAAACCTGCCACCATGACCAGACCCTCCTCCCACACCACCACCACCGCCACCACCAACACCTCCTCCAGCACCACTACCTACATATCCAAATCCTCTACCACTATCCGCTCCACCACCAACTCCTCCACCTCCACCTCCACCTCCACCACCCCCAAATCCTCCTCCTCCACCAAGTCCTCCACCGGGTCTGTCTCCCTGTCCTCTACGTCCACCAAATGGACCGCCACCATAACCTCTCCTACCAAATTTGCAATCATCGTCATCGCCCCACCTCGACTTATCAAGATTCTCATCACCAAGAATGAGAGTACTCAAATCCAAGAAAATACTAAAGAAGAGAAGTAACAGAAAAACTCTCTTTGGAAAGGAACCCATTGATATAATCACATAGGTTGAAATGAAATTCGCTTATGATCTTCTTCAATCATAGCTTCTCAACATTATATAGATTTACTCGAGCAGCTAACCAAGTTGACAATTTGAGAGTGTAGTCTAGTTTCAGTTGAAGCCATTAATGATAAGAAATGTGAAAAGTTGCATCCATGGTGTAAGTTGACGCGTTTGAACCCTTGGGAAAGGGGCTGGAAATATTAAATGATCCCAATAGTCAAAAGATTATTTTTGATTGGATATGCATAGACTTTTTCTTCACATTTCATAAGAGAGTCAACGCTTATGACACTACGGACAGTCCTCCATCTTGCTTTAATTATTTAATGAAGATGGCTAATGGGCTAATTAGGGCCAATGATGAAATGGTTATTAACCGTGTATTCTTTTTTGAAATCTTTACATAAATAGCCAATGGATTGACCTAATTGGTATACCTAGATTATACATCAATTATACACGGTTATACGCATACTACATAATAGATTATACATCTAGCTCTTCTTTTTTATTTAACCGATTGGTGGACAACTACTTAGATTAATTTGTCTATTTTCTAGTCCTTATATTATTTTCTTAGATTATATCTTCTAAATTTTGGTCTTTTGGGAAAACCAATTCATAAGCCTTCAATAGATAAGAAACTTGATATGATCGACCAAGCTGAGAGCGGGATCCATAATTTGTTCTCATAAAGTCGTTTTTCTTCTTCTTTTTGTAGGCGTGAATTTGTAGAAGTTTTCTACTTTAGTTCAGAATTCCCTTTACTCCAAGGCTTAGAAAGTTTTCATGCAATAATTCAGAAAAAGTATTATAGTAGTCAATGATAGTGGCAAATTTTTATAATATCAATGATAACATATTATCAAATAATAGTTATCCTAAAATTTATTTGTAATTGTATTTATAGGCGACGTACATGATTATCCAAATATTTATTACACCTTCAATGCACAAAAACTAAACAATTGCAAATTATATTTACAAAAGGCTTCTCATGAACTTCTTGTGTTTAAAGTATTTAGCTTTTACCTACAAAAAAGGAACAAAATACACACTCAAACGTAGAGAATTCTTTTCTTTTATTGTTTTCAATTGTAACACCAATACATATTTAATAAAACACATAAGCAGAAAAACTCACAAGAAACAAATCCTTTTTTCGGCTTAAAAAGTTAACAAAGCTAAACCTCAACGAGAAACTTCCAGCAGGTATGTTCAATTTTTTTTGGATTACAACCATAAATGAAGAAAGTGCATTTTCAGAAAGAAATGACTGAGAACAATAACAGTGAAGTTTATAGGGCAGCTGTATCTCTAGTCAAAAGCGCGCACATCTCGACTAATTTCACAGGATACGTAATTACTTCCTCTCACCAGCAAAATTTTGACCGATGGAAAGAATCTAGTCAAAAAATTAGCTGGCACTTTCCCGTTCTTTTTCATTGAATGATCAACTTGGGTAATAGAAAATGAAATCGATATAGTTTTTTTTTGTTTTTGCCTTGGTAACACTCTGAATTACCATTGATAACCAACAATAAGAGTATACCTATTGTAACGACCCATTCGGTCGTTTTGAGAGGGTTAGCCCCAATCCCCTGTTTATTACTTCCTCTATTTTATTTTATGGTTATTTGATTCGCCGGGGTGCTTGGTGTCGGGTTCGGGAGAGTCTCGGAGTGGAATGGGACACATAGTCCCTAAGTTTGAAGTTTGATTTGTAAGAGTTTATCGCAGTTTGACTTGTGTGAAGACAACTCCGAAATAGAGTTTTGTCGGTTTCAATAGCTCCGTATGGTGATTTTGGTGTTCGAAGTATGTCCGGATGTTGATTTGGAGGTCCGTAGGTCATTTAGACATTAATTGGCGGAAGTTAGAAAATTGGGAGATTTTTGAAAAGTTTGACCGGGAGTGGATTTTTTAATATTGCGGTTGGATTTCGATTCTGAAAGTTGGAGAAGGTCCATAATGTCGAATTTGAATTGTGTGCAAAATTTGAATGCAATCGGAGGTTTCGGCATCAAATTTAAAAGTTAGAAGTTCAAATGTTCATTAAGCTTGAATTGGGGTGCGATTCGTGACTTTAACGTTGTTTGATGTGATTTGAAGACTCGACTAAGTTTGTATGATGTTTTAGAACTTGTTGGTAGGTTTGATGGAGGTCCTGGGGACCTCGGGTGGATTCGGATGGTTATCGGATTCATATTTGGTCTTGAAAGATGGTTGAAGTTCAGCGATCTGGTGCTTCTAGTTACTTTCTACGTGTTCGCGAAGGTGTTCCTGCGTTCGCGTAGAGGAGTTGGATACTTTTGGGAATTTTGTCTTCGCATTTGCTATGTAGGTCCCGCGTTCGCGAAGCCTTATGAACCTCAGGTCTATGCGTTCGCGAGAAGGTCTATGTGTTCTCATAGAGGAACGATTAGTAGGGGCATCAGGCTTTTAGCCTACCTGATCGCGTAGTGGTGCACGCGTTCGCGAAAGGTCAGGTAGGTAAAGCTTCGCGTTCACAGCAGTGGTTTCGCGTTCGCATAGGTCATTTTTGGAGGCTGAGATTTATTGTTCTTCGCTATTGCGATGTGGGTCCCGCGATCGCGATGCATAACACCTGGCCATAACTTAAATATTCAAAATCGAGGGTATTTCTACCATTTTCATTTTGGGACTTTGAAGCTCCAATTGAGGCAAAATTTTGGGGGATTTTCAAAGAAAAAGTTTGAGTAAGGATTCTCGACTCATTTTTTAAAATTATATTCCACTAATCTAGCATTAATTTCTTCATTTAGTTTTGGATTTGGATTGTGAAATTGGGGGAAAAGGCGTAAGATTCTTAGACCGAATATTGAGGTTTTGATCGAGGTTTTGGTATCAGATTTAAGTAATTTTGGTATGGGTGGACTCATGGTGTTACGGGTATTCGAATTTTGTGACTTTTACCCGATTCCGAGACGTGGTCCTGGGTAGACTTTTTGGGGCGATTTTCTAATTTCTTTTTAAAGTCATGATTTCTTTATTTAGTTTAGCTTCTTATAGTTATATTTATATTATACAATTGCTTTCGGGTAGATTTGGGTCGTTCGACATCGGAAAGTCGAGGGAAAGGCATTCTTATTAATTGATTGAGCGAAGTTTGAGGTAAGTGACTTGTCTAACCTTGTGTGGGGGAAATCCCCTTAGGATTTGGTACTGTTATAACAATTTGTTATATATGAGTGTCGTGTACGCGAGGTGACGAGTGCGTACACGGGATAAATATTAAAATTGTGGTGTTTTCCAATTAGCTTCCTTTCTATGCCTCAATTGAGCTATTCTAGAACGTGTAGTCATCATGATTAGCATAAGTTCACATGTCTACGTGTCTCATCTCTTAATGGCTATTTGTACATCATGCTTAGTTGAATTACATGTTTCCTTGATTTCTATGATCGTTCCTTAACAGTCCTTGCTTTTAATAACATTGGTTCATTTACTACGTGTTGAGTATCGTGATTCTTGTTAAGTTGACTGTTTGGTTGTGGCACGAGGTTTCTTTTGTGCAGAGTATTATTGGCACGAGATTTCTTCCGCGTGGAGTTTTATTAGCATGAGGTTTCTTCCGTGCGGGGTGTTATTGGCACGAGATTTCTTGCGTACGGAGTGTTATTCGCACGAGGTTTCTTCTGTGTGTAATTGGCACAAGGTTTCTTCCGTGCGAAGTGTTATTGGCACGAGGTTTCTTCCGTGTCAAGTGTTATTGGCATGAGATTTTTACCGTGCGGTTGTTGTTGTTTGCACGAGGTTCCTTCCATGCCGTTGTGAGCTATTTACTTTTGGGACTACGAGGCGGTACTTCGGGAGTGCCCCTGCTGATTTCCTTATTTTGCTATGTTGTTTGTTGTTTTTCCTTAACTTGTAAGATGTTCTTTTCCTTACATGTTGTAATTGTCTTCCTATTTTCCTGTGTTGCTGCCTTTTCGTACATTCTTACTGTTTCATTTACCTGCCATTCCTTTTTCATCATTTCACCTTCTACCTTATTTCTTATATCCAAGTAGGACCCTGACCTAACTTCGTCACTACTCTACCGAGGTTAGGCTTGGCAATTACTAGTACCGTCGTGGTGCAATCATAGTACGCTTCTGCATATGTTTTTTTGCAGACCCAGGTACATCTTATCAGCCTCGACAGTAGAGCGTTGGGATGCTGCTTGGAGACTTTAAGGTATATCTGTCAGCGTGCACAGACCTCGAAGTCCCCCTCTATCCTTATTATATTGTTTTTTCGTTATTCTATTAGACTCTGATGTATAGGGATATTTAGTACTTCCTTAGAGCTTGTGGATTGTAACTACCGGGTTTTGGGAGTTATTATTATTCTGAATTTTTATTTACTTGTACATGCCGAGCGACAGTTTTGAGTTATATATTTATCTGTTGATGTTGAGATTTTAGTTTTCATTTCAGTTTCTTTTCCGCATTTGTTAGGCTTACATAGTCTTAGAAACTAGGTGTCGTCACGACGTCTTACGGAGGAAAATTTGGGTCATGACACCTATTAAGAACCTCGACCCCAAAACTTCCTTATCTGGAGAGCTTTGGACCAAACCTTAGAAAATCAGTAGGTACACATCAACCTTTGTATCAGTGCACTACATCTCTACCCTTTCTTAGTACGTCTAAGCAAGTCAATCATATCTACTAACTCTTTTTTAATCTGTGTTACAATACTCTCCATATTTACAGTTGTATTTCGAAAAAATTTCCAGTTCATGTCCTTCCAAATATGGCATAAACTTTTGAATTAACAATTAGACTTTTAGAGCCTGTTGGCTAGGGGTGTCAATGGTTCAGTTCGACCTATTATTTTATAAACGTCATGCAAGAGCACTGGTCGAAGTTAGAATACGTTGAATGTGTACTTGTATAGGGTTTGGAAAAAACTCTCTAGACATTTTACTTTTTTAAAAATGATGATCAAAGGAACATGAAAGATGTCCTGAATAGTAGTATCGTAAACAAATTAAGCAAAGACAAGAAAAATATAAATCATACGAGTGAAAAAATATTAATAAAGTTGGACTCAAGAATAAAGCTTATTAGAAGATTAGTATCCAACAAGAGAAATTTAAATCATACGAGAGGAAAGATATCTAATACCTCGTGGCTTGCTACTGAAAATCGCTGGAATACTTAATGACTTGCTAATAAAGATGTTGGAACTAATTTAGCTTTGATATAAGTAGTAGAATAAATTTGAAAGTTGGGACTTTAGATATTAATTATTTGATCACTTGTAGCCATTTTCATAATTCCAATATCCAAGAATAAAAAAACTTAATGTTTTTTTAGTTTTATACTTAGTATATAAAATATATTTTTCATACATAAATTTATTCGGTACGATTTCGGTATTTTTGGGTTTATTTTTATAAAATTAAAACATACACGGTTATAAGTTTATAAAAACCTATATTTTTTTAAAAAAACCTAATAATCGGTTATGTATAGTTCAGTTCGGTTAGTTTACCTGATCTTTAAAGATTCATTGACACCCCTACTAAAGATTCATTGACACCCCTACTGTTGGCCAAGCTTCTATGAAGCAAAAAGTACTTCTTTGGTTAAAAAAGTACTTTTTGAAAAATTTGAGATGTGTAGCCAAAATAAAGAAGTACTTTTGAACAGCAACAGAAGCAATTTTTCTACTTTTGGAGAGAAGCTACAAGTTTTAACTTCTTTCAAGAAAAAAATAATAATTTATTCAAGACAAAATTATTCTTACATTGAATTTATTTTTTTTATATTTTATAAAAAAATTATTTACTTTTTCTCTTTTTATCAAATTTTTTTCTCTTTTTTATTCAATTATATTTTTATTCTCTTTGTCCTATTTCTCTTTAGAATATTCCCTCTACTATAAATAGATCTCCTATTTTATATAATGATTTATAAGATTTGATTTTAAATTTATATTGAGTGATGTATTTTGATATATTTAACTCATGTAAGCAATAAGTAATACTAGATACCATGTAATAGCCCATACCATAGTGATATTGTCCGCTCTGGGCCTAGGCCCTCACGGGTTTAAAACGCATCACTAGAGTCTCAGTCTTGTTAACTTATAAACGCAATATCCCTCTTGTGTTTTACAGATGTGGGACTCTGTCTAAAGTAAGAGGTGTTACATACACCCCATCTTATGGACTCAGCGTCCTCACTGAGGTTTGCCCGCCGTATGGGATTTTTCTAGACTCAGCACTAAGGTTTGCCCCGCCTAATCGGGATTTGCCTAAACTCAGTTGAACTTTAACCCACCATCGGCATGACTGACACAAGAGTGGCTCTGATACCATCTATAACAGCCCAGCCCGCTATTGATATTGTCTGCTCTGGGCCTAGACCCTCACGGGTTTAAAATACGTCACTAGGGTCTAAGGCTTGTTAACTTATATACCCAGCATCCCTCTTGTGTTTTGCCCATTTGGGACTCTGTCTAAAGTATGAGGTATTACATACCCCAAATTATCATTTATATTATATTTTTATTATAATAGACATTTAAATTTATTTATCTCTTTTACATAATATTAATTGCAAACTAAACTTTTATGGTCCTTTTTTGTAGTTTGATACTCAAAAGTACTTTTTGGAATAATTGGCCAAATACAGTTTGCTTGCAAAAAGTACTACTCAATGAGTTGACCAAACACAAAATGCTACTTTGTGAAGTAGTTTTTTGAAAAGCGCTTTTGAACAAAAATACTTTTAAAAATAAGGAATTTTTGACATACTCAATCCTATATGCAATCTAGAATTCCCACTTTCGAGTTCATTTCTAGATTCATAGATAGTACTCGATTGGTGATCAAGCAATCAAATAATTAAGCGTAGGATTGAATAAATAAACCAATACGATAAACTAAGAAATCAAAATCAATATTCGAATAACAATAGTCATGAAAGAACCACAACCCTAGAACTTGAAGTTTTAGCTCCACATAGACATGGTAGCTAAATAAAAAATCATACAAAGAAACATAAACAATACTAAGTTTGGTAGAAGAAAAAATAAAACCCGACCTCCACGGCGGCTATGTGCTCTCTCTAGGTCTAAGATGTGTCAAAAGTCCTCAAAATAGCATTTTTATATGTATATATACCAAGTAGGGTCGGACCTAGACGGAATACCTTTTCCTGCGTGAAATAAGACTTTGGCTCTATAAAATTTGTACAGGTGCGCTGCACACTGCACCGCACTGTGCGGTGTCTTGTGAGGAAGTTTAGAGAGCTAATTCTGACAGACTGCAGGAAAATTCTAAAGGCGCGGCGCACCCTGCACCGCATTGTGAACCGCGGTAGTGAGAATTTACAAAAATTCAAAACATGAAAGTTGTATCCCTTTCAAATAGCTTTCCAACGATATATTGTGGAGCCGAAACGGAATTCTGAGCGAAAATTATGTGCATTTTACTATACAATGTGCCTTATGCCCGCTCGATTTTTCGTTTCGTTCTTAACTATCATCTGTTGATCTCAAACACGATCCCGGCTTGACTACTTGGTCTTTTACTCATACTTCAAAGCTCTAAATCACTTGAATTCATACCATAATACCTATATAGCTCGGAATCACTCCTACAAGGCATAAAATACATATTTAGTGCAAAACACTAGCGATTAAAGCTCAAACTCAATTAAAGTGTAGTAAATTAGAGTGTAATAAGCAACTACAAGACGTAATTATAACCTATCATTAACACCCAACACATAAACCATTGCTTGTCCTCGAGCAATCAAACTACACTTTATATAGACACGACCTTTTTAAACAATTCTCCTAACTCATCACACCAAGAATATTTAAAATAGACTAAGCACAAAAGAGTAATATCTTCACCTTAACTCACAAGTACCATGCATTATTCTCAACTCACCCACTTACTTTAACATAGAAGTCACTGAATTACCTTTCCTTCATGAATCAAGTGCCCTCATACAACAAAAGAGAGTAGTTCCACACAATAAAATTTAAGAACACTTAGGAATTCAAGATAGAAAGAATTCACTCACTCTCAGAAATAACATTCATATGGCACAAATGATGCACCATAGACTTGCCCGTAGTGTTATACTCGACTAATCAAGCTCATTCAGTTTAGGATCAAGTAGGACTTTATTTGGTTGTAATGTAGGTTGCGGGACGGGTATGATACATTTAGATATAAGAGTGACTACATCTCCCTAAGCACTTTAATACATACACTTTAACTTTCAAAATCCCATACTTGTGCCAAACCATGACCCCACCTTCACATCAATATATATTAACTCCCCACATCTTTAAGCACAATTACGTCAAGAGTCACCACTATCAAAGAATATGTTTCACAGCAATACAACTATTTTTTTTCTTTTCTTTTTCTCTTTTCAAGTGGATCTTACCTTTTTTTTTTAAAACACTGCACCTTTCTCCTTATTTCATTCACTCAAAAGCCAAACCAACCACCCCACACTTTAATTTTTACAAAGTTCATAACAATTCAAGTGCTCATGAGAGGTGAAAAGGTTCAAATAGATAGTTAATTCAAACAAATGGTAAGTCTTGTAATGTGGTTGCCAAATAAATAGGATTACGGGCTCAAAGAGGTTAACTATGATACATAACATTCAGGCGGGGTAAAATATATATATATATATGGCTCAACAAAGAAACGCCTATATCACTTCCGAGACTGAACAAAATTACTATTTTGCTTTGCAAACACATGAGGCAAGTTCTAGGCATCAAATGCAATGCACAGAATAACACAAAAAATTACACACAGATGGCACATAACTCACTCAGGATTGGACTCATCAAGACACTCTAGTCAAAGCAGTTAAGCAAATTTAAGATCATATATACGATTTAAGGTACTTATACGAGAGTCTAGGACTGA
Organism: Nicotiana glauca; assembly: GCA_026770625.1. Lineage (NCBI taxonomy): Eukaryota > Viridiplantae > Streptophyta > Magnoliopsida > Solanales > Solanaceae > Nicotiana > Nicotiana glauca. Next base: position 66,785 of record MU718404.1, read on the forward strand.
GCCTAAGCGTCAAAACTAAAGTACTCACTATTCTCAATGCATAACAAAGCCAAGAGATATTACTTCAATTTAAAACATAGCACAAGGTTTCCTACTTCTAACAAAATAAAAACTAACTACACCCGGTTCAAACAAAACCCTTGGAAAAGAACCGTGGCACAAAGAAACACCAAGGGGGAATTACTACACTAGCTACAAAGAAAATCTTTTTGTCCTTTTTCTTTAGAATTAAATCCCTCAAGAAAAATTTCTAGGAGATCCATCGTCGGAAAAAGTCTAATTTTCTATTTTTTTTTATAACAAAAACTCTACACTAAGAACGAGTACTACAACTAAGCTAAAATAGCACAGAAACTCACCCAAACAATTTCCTCATCCCACACTTAAAATTTTGCAATGTTCTCAATGCACACTATAATTAACAAGAAAGGTAAAAGAGACTCTCTAGTAGGCCAAAGACCGAAGCAATAGTGGCTCACGAGGTACTCAGAGTTCCCTCAAACATGGTCCTTTGTGTGGGCACCCCGCACTTAGTTCTCACTATCAGGCTCGTTGTTGCATACTTCCTATGGCTTTGCTCTCTATGCTTATAATCCTACAAAATCAAAACAACCACTAAAAAAACAATATACAAAAAAATAAAAATAAAAAAAGCAGTAAAGTTGGGTTGCCTCCCAACAAGCGTATGATTTAACATTGCAGCACGACTTGAACCACTTTCTGTCTCTGTCTCGTGCACCCCAATTTGGCTTCAAGCTTTTTGCTATGATCTCGGGGTGGTGGGACAAATTTAATTGGGCCAAGCAACCAACATCGCATTCTACACTTCTTGGCCTTCGGATGAGGTATGTAATTATGTCTCTCTAGAACGACGAATTCAAGAATGTAAGCACCCCGTTCGTTGTCCATTGGCTCCTCCAAAGGCTTAGATGACTTTATTTCCACTTCATCATCCAAACACAATGTTGAAAAATGTATGGAATGAGGGCCAGTATGCCTTAACTCTAGAATTGTATAGCTCTTTACATCCTCATATGCACACACACTAGAGACTTCAAATATAACATTATCTACTTCCTCAAATAACTCTAGTGTGCTTTCCTCAACATGGACATCATCAGTAAAAGTATGATCGAATGATTGACTCTCTACTTTTAGCTACTCAATTTGGCGTATAAGCTCCTTTTTAGTTTCACACAACTTAGAACTATTTTATTGGGCGTTAGGCGCATCAAACTTTGCAATCAATTTAGCTCCCAAGTCATGAATAGCAGTGCCAAATTTTTCGATCTCTTATCCCAGTTCAGCTCGTCCTTCTATCAAGTCTTTAATCCCATCTGTAATTTTCTCACGTTGAGCCTCATATATTGCTAACTTTTCAACTTGTTCTACCAGCCAAGTTTGACTCAAAATCTCCTCTTTTTCAAAATTTTCATCTTGATGGTACTCGCTCTCTTCATTCAATTCTTCCATATTGTCCTTCATTCTTGTGATCGCTGCCATCATTCTTTTCATATATTTTCTGAGTTCATCATGTTGCTCTGCTACTTGCCTCAGAATATTCCTAATACATCACATTCCATATCATGTACTTCATTGCCCCTATCAAACTCACAAACACTGTTAGAAAGATCATAATAAGGGTTCAGAGAAGGATGAAAAGAATTAGGACAACCATCGCAATGGCCATCTTGACCACCGCATATATTACAAATATTCCACTTAAAGGATTGAGATTGCGTGCACAACTCGCTCCCGAGAATATTGTGATAATTTTTCCACTAGTGGGGTTCTCCACAATATGGACATGGATCATCATAATAAGAATAACCATCATTCGAATAATTTTCATTCCAAGATGCCATGCTAAAATAAATAAAAAATACTAACTAAACTAAAGAAAGAATAGATTAAAAAAATGTCTAATCTAGAAAAATAGCTAATTTCTAAGTCCACGGCAACGACGCCAAAAACAAGTTGCGGCAAAACGTACACGCAAGTATACGCGATTTTCAAGTAATAAAGTGACTAAAAGTCGGATGTCGAACTCACGAGGACTTGTGATTAACTATTAACTAAATTAGATTTTCCTAACTATCTAAACAAGAATTAAAACTAGACGTATTTGATTTTAAACTAATTAAAATAAAAAGAAAACAAATAATGAACTCTGAACAAAGGGATAGCAAATTTTTATGTTATAAATGCGATGAAAACGATATAGAGTTATGGGCTATCTAACAATCCTATTGTATTCTCCAATTGAATTAACGGACTAATTTATCTAGCTTATTTGTTAGCAGGATTAATATTGCTCATAAGAATCTATCGAGTTCTTACTCGCCTATTCAAGCTAACCTAATGCCTATATGTCTTAGAATCAATAAGAACGTATTCATAATTCCTGTAAATCAACTAAGCAAGACAATCAGGTATATGTCTATGCTAACTGCGAATCTGTTCCCCGATGCCCAGGTTCAAGAACTTCTTCTACTCAATCCTATATGCAATCTAGAATTTTCACTTTCGAGTTCAATTCTAGATTCGTAGATAGTATTCAATTGGTGATCAAGAAATCAAATAATTAAGCGTAGCATTGAATAAATAAACCAATACGATAAACTAAGAAATCAAAATCAATATTCGAATAACAATAGTCATGAAAGAACCGCACAACCCTAGAACTTGAAGTTTTAGCTCCACATAGACATGGTAGCCAAATAACAAATCATACAAAGAAATGTAAACTATACTAAGTTTGGTAGAAAAAAAGATAAAACCCGACCTCCACGACGGCTATGTGCTCTCTCTAGGTCTAAGATGTGTTAAAAGTCCTCAAAATAGCATTTTTATATGTATATATACCAAGTAGGGTCGGACCCAGACGAAACACCTTTTCCTGTGCGAAATAGGACTCTGGCTCTGTAAAATTTGTACAGATGCGCTGCACGCTGCGCCGCACTGTGCGGTGTGCTTGTGGGGAAGTTTAGAGAGCTGATTCTGACAGATTGCAGGACAATTCCAGAGGCGCGGCGCATCCTGCACCGCACTGTGCGCCGCGGTAGTGAGAATTTGCAAAAATGCAAAACGTGAAAGTTGTATCCCTTTCAAATAGCTTTCCAACAATATATTGTGGAGCCCAAACGGAATTTTAAGGGAAAAGTTATGTGCATTTTACTAGACAATGCGCCTTCTGCCTGCTCGATTCTCCGTTTCGTTCTTAATTATCATCCGTTGATCCCAAACACGATCCCAACTTGATTACTTGGTCTTTTACTCGGACTTCAAATCTCCAAATCACTTGAATTCATTCCATAATACCTACATAGTTTGGAATCACTCCTACAAGGTATAAAACACATACTTAGTGTAAAATACTAGCAATTAAAGCTCAAATTCAATTAAAGTGCAATAAATTAGAGTTTAATAAGCGACTAAATGTAATGACCCAACCGGTCGTTTAGAGATTTTGCACTTTTCTCGCCATTTCTCAGGCATGAATTGCTCCGTGTGATGTATTATGACTCATGTAAATCGTTAGTTTTGGTTTTCAGGGTAACCAGAATGAATTGGAAGAATAGTTCCCAGTTTGAAGCTTGAAATTTGAAAGGTTTGACTAAGATTTGACTTGTTTGTATATGACCTCAGATCGGATTTTTTATGATTTGGTTAGCTCCGTTAGGTGATTTGGGACTTAGGAGCGTGATCGGGATGCATTTTGGAAGTCCGAGGAAGATTTAGGCTTGACTTGGCAAAATTGAGATTTTGGCATTTTCCGGTGGATAGGCGAGATATTGTTATAGAGGTTGGAATGGAATTCCGAAAGTTGCAATAGTTTTGTTGTGTCTTTTGGGATGTGTGTGCAAAATTTCAGGTCATTCGGACGTGATTTGGTTGGGTTTTTTTATCAAAAGCGGAATTCGAAAGATTTTTGAAACTTAGGCTTGAATTCGAGGTGTTTTAGTTGATTTGATGTTGTTTGAAGTGTTTTGATGATTGGAACAAGTTTTTATAAGGTATTGGGATATGTTGGAGCCTTTGGTTGAGATCTCGTGGGCCTCGGGGTGATTTCGGATAGTTAACAGAGAGGTTGGAATTTTGTTGCAGCAGCTGATATTGCTGCTTCTGGTATTTTCGCATCTGCGGATTGAGGACCGCAGATTCCGGCTCCGCAGATGCGGAAGTTTCGTCGCAGAAGCGGTGTGGGCAGAGTATGTGAATTATGCAGAAGCGGAACTTTAGAATACAAATGTGGTACCGCAAAAGCAAATTTTTGACCGCAGATGCGGGTATCCCTGGGCAAAATGTATATAAGTCTCCCTTCGCAATTTTTGAAGGTTTTCACCATTTTTCACTATGGCTTGGGAGCTTTGGGGAGATTTTGAAGAGAGAAATCAAGTATACTTCATTAAGGTAAGGATTTTTGGACCTAAAACACATTTCTATGGTAGTATTTCATGGATTAAGGTTGTAATTAAAGGAATTAAAGGGCTAAAAATGGACGATTAGTGCTTGAGTTTAAGAGGCCTTTGAATGAGGATTTGAGGGGTGATTTGGACTCCGATTTTAGTGTTCCTGATATGTATGAACTCGTAGAAAGATGAGGAATCTATAAATGTGAAAATTTCTGAGTTTCGAGACGTGGGCCCGAGGGTCGGGTTTTGCTAATTTCGGGATTTGTGCCCTTTATTGATTATTTTCGCTTGGGATTTGTTCTCTTAGCATATTTTGATGCTCTCGTTCTTATTTTTGATAGATTCGACGCGCGTGGAGGCCAATTCGAGGGGTAAAGGCATCGTGAGCTAGAGATTTAGCCGGTTTGAGGTGAGTAATGATTGTAAATGATGTTTTGAGGGTTTGAAACCCTGGATTGCACATCGTAGTGCTATATTGAGGTGAGGCACACGCTTGATGATGAGTGTGGGGTCGTGCACTATTGGGGACTATGACTTGGCCTATCCCGATTGATGATTTTTCCGTATATTTGACTGAAATCTATTTGCTATCATCATTATTTGGGATGAATGCCATATTAGGGCTTTGTGCTAATTATTTGAACCCTTCGGGGATTGTTGTTGATATTTTCTCACTGTTTTGACTTTATACTTGAACTCAGTCATGTTATTTCCACTGTTTTCAAAACTCAACCATGTTCACTCAGTTTTAATACTCAAATGATATTTAAATGATGTTTTGGGCTGAAAAAATACTGTTTTAGTGTTGCCCGAGAGGCTTAATGAGATTTTTGACTGAGTAAGGCCGAGGTCCTGTGTTGTGAGAATATCTTTTGGGTTGGGATGCACGCCGCAGCGGTGATACACTAATTTTGATTATGAGGCCGATGGCCTGAGATTGTACGCCACGAGGTGGATTGATATTGATATGAGGTTGATGACCTATTTATGATGCCACGAGATGGCTTGATATTGCGCTTGGGCCGTAAGGGGCCCCTCTAGGAATCTACACACCCCCAGTGAGCGCGGGTACCCATTGTGATGTGAGATATAGCCCGAGGGGCTGTTATTGTTCTATGTGATTGCCTGAGGGGCTGATATTGTTCTATATGATTGCTCGAGGGGCTAGTACTGTTCTGAGATATTGCCCCAGGGGCGGATTTGTAGACATTGTTCCCGAGGGGCGAACCTTATGTGCTTATCTTTCTTATTTACCTGTTTAATTCTGTATTTGAGACCGATGGGCAAATTTCTGTGCTTATCTGCACTAGTTGTTCTGCATTCATTTGCCTCACTGTTGAAAAAGTCATTTTCAAAGAAGTTTAAACAGCGCTAAGATGTTTTAAGGGATTTTTCAGCTTCATTGCTTTCTTACTTGTTTTTTAAACCGCTTCTATACAACATGTGTTGATACCCAATTTTTTTCTATGTATTTTTTATATACCCAAAATACTTTCAAAATAATATATATGTGCATATATAAGCACACCTAAGGGGTTTGGCATTTTTAATGATTTTTAAAACCAATTTATGGCCTATTTTTGCACCATAAAATTCAATAATTATTCCCAAAACTTGCCATTTTGGAGAATAATTTATTTTATTCTCATATTTACATCAAAATATAGTTAACATGATTTTTTTGCATATTTTTACAAATTCATTTGGTATTTTAAAACTAAATTGCATGTAATTGCAATACTAGCCTCTTTAAGATTTAATAGCATTTTTATAAATACAAATTGATCCCAATATTTTTAAATTAATATTTACATATTATTTATTTACTCAGTGCCTTTAATTTGTTTTTTTAAATCAATTTTATTATTTTTATAAATATAAAATGCGAAAACTGGCTATTTCGATTGTAGCCTCAATTCATTTCAATTTTAACCACATTCCCATTTCAATTTCAGCCAATTTCAAACCCAAATTGGACCGGCCCAATTCCAACCCCTGACCCAATTGCCTAAACCCGCCCGGAATCTTTTTAAATCCAGGTCGTTGATCCTTTTGATCAATTGCCACAAATCATTCTTTCCTTTTAAATTATACACGACCTAACCCTAACCCTCATTCCCTCTTCGACTTCCGCCCTCAAACTCTCTCTCTCTCTCTCTCTCTCTCTCTCTCTCTCTCTCTCTCTCTCTCTCTCTCTCTCTTTCAAACGCTCTCAAACACTCGAAAAGCCCTAATCGTTTCCTTCGTCTTCTTCGACCAATCTCGTCGGAGCCCATGGCTTCTCAGGCCATGGACGGCCTGTGCTCACTCTCCTTCACTCCTAAGTCATATTTGTTGAAGATTTCGAGGTTCAACCTCGATGGTGTTCGAGCAGATCCTCCACAGATCTGAGGTTCTATGGCCTCTTCGGCCCTGTTCCGACATATTCGAGCCTTAAGAGCCTAGCTATGGCTGAAATCGACCCCAGACCAGACCTCTTCCAAGCCTTCTCGTTTCTAGGGTTTCTAAGAAGTCCTAAAGCCATTCGTGGTTTTCCTATTTGTTTTCCCTTAGATCTATGCTATATCTGTGCTATATTCGATGTTTCAGGGGTTTTCCCAATTTTTCTTTTGAAATTATTCAATTTTCAAAACTAGGGTTTCTGGAAAAACTTTCTGGCTTATCTTTCCTTTATGTGTGGTTCATCTGTGTTTATCTCGTATGTTTCTTCTCTACTATGCATGAACTTGATTTTTCTGTTCCTTTTTTTTATACTTTATATTTTCCTCTGCCTTTAGACTAAACTCGCATGACCGTCCCTGCCATATTTTCTTACATGATTTCTATTGTATGTGTTTCCTACTTTTCTCTATGTTTATTTTCGCGCAAGTCTCTGAAAGAGACCTCTGAGTCCATTTCAATGGCTCACCTCCTCCTCTCCGTTAGAAACCCTAGGATTTAGGGTTTTTGACAAGTTTGAGCTGGTGTTCAGACTAGGGTTCTATGTCAGAACCCTAGGGTTCTCTCTTGAACTCATTCAGAGTCTATGAATTGGACTCGACCTTTTGTTATAATCCTGTATTTTTATATACAATGTTCTCTTATTTGTGCATGTCTATATGCTTTTTATATGACAAATTCTCCTCTTTCAAAAGGCCTTTGGCCAGCCTGTGATTGATTTCGAGTCCCTTTTCAAAAGGGTTTGATTGATTGTTGATGATTTTCTTTAAATTAAGTTTCTCTTCACCTTTCCTGGCTAGATTCATTCGAGCTAAGACTTAAGCCCTAATTTTACTGACTACTAATTGATTGTCTTTCCTTATTTGGTTCAAACCGTGTACTATCGAACTATTTTCCTTAAATAATGTCCTGTGTATTATCCCCTATTACGCTACTCTGGAAAAGGTTTTCAAATTATTCCCCCTTCCTTATTTATCATGACTGTTTGAAGTCAATCCCTTGGCTGAAGGGAAATCTTTATGATTGATTTTCAAATTATTTCTTACCTGCTTTCTACACTATAAAAGGGGCTACCCCTTTACACTTTCAAAACAGAGCTTTTCTGCACAAACAGGCTTTCACACATTGGAATACTGAGCTTTCTCTCGATTAAATTGCTTCTCGTTTATAGTATTGACCACTCTGCTTTCTACTCTCATTTTCTCCTTTTTACCTTCTGAAATATTCTTGAGTTCTCATGAACTCTCAAGTGTTCTGCTGCATACTTAAGTCTGTTCCTGCTGATTTCTTGTTGCTTACTTACTCTGTTATTCCATTTTACTTCACAACTGGTATGTTCTTGGTTAAATAATGCCCCCTTCACTAAGTGTTTACTGCTTAGTCTGTTATGCTTTCCTTTACCATGTGTTTATTTCTTAGTTTGTTATGCTTTCCTTTCTCATGTTCCTGCCATTAATGTGCTTACATGAATTTCCACTTCCCTTTTTCCCCTTTATGTGTTGATCCTGACTTGGGTCTGGTGGTGTCCTAATCATCATTCAAACTCAGGTCTGACCCTCAAGGTTCTGCTCCTAACTTGTTTGACCAACTAAAAGGTCATGGGTATGCCAGTCTGTACCTATGGCTGGGTATGACCACCATTTGTTATGGTTCCCCAATCACTTTGCACTTACTCCTAGTTCTAAGTTCTGCCCCTCTCTTGCAAGCCATGCTTTAGGACCCTGGAGTTCCCTCTAAACTTGGATGTCTGAGGGCTAGCTATTCCGCACTGCACTATTCTAATTCTAAATGGGTATCTTGGGTGTAAGCAATGCCGGAAATTCCTAAAATTCTTTGGAACTTTGGATCCCGGAGTTGGTTAAACACATGTTATTGGACATCAAGATTAAATTAGACTTCTTGGATCCAGCTGTTAGCTTTTGATGTATCTTTAATTTCCAGTTTGATTTATTGAGTTTGTAATAATCTTTGTATGAAACTTGGGGAATATAGTAAAAGGGTGTGGGAGGGGTTTTTACTTTCTTGCATCAATAAAGGGTAGATATCATGACTTTAGGACTTTAATTTTCTTACTAGAAATCCTGCCTATAGGATTGTCCAATATTTCTGATTCAAAGTCACCATAGATACCATGCCTATAGGGTTTGACGTTTAATTATGTTGCAAGTCATCTATAAATTTTGCCTATAAGGTTTAATGTTTAATCATATTGCAAATCACTAGAGATCTTGCCTATAGGACTTAACGTTCATGTAATCAATGCATATAGAAATCATGCCT
>MU718404.1:81881-96762 GCA_026770625.1 Nicotiana glauca
GCAAGCCTATCATTCTCTCTTGTTGCTCCTGATGTCAACACCCAAAACCCCGCACCTCCACAAAACACCCTGCAACCACAAATACAGCCTACCCACACTCAAACCTACTACAATGCTCCATTACTCATTCCCGAGCCACCAAACACCACAAACAACCACCTACATAACACTCCTATCTTTGTGGATACCATACCTCACTACACCCAACTGATCTTAAATGCACTGGAAGCTGATGACAAAGACTCCCTCATCAGGAACTTAGTAGCTAAGCTCAAGAAGTTAACTAGTCGGGTCCAGGGTGTCGAAGGTAGCAAAGGCATTGAGGGGCTGAACTATGAAGACTTATGCATTCAGCCAGATGTTGAACTTCTGGAGGGGTACAAACCTCCCAAGTTCGAAATGTTTGATGGATCTAGAGATCCCAGGGTTCACCTGAGGACCTATTGTGACAAGTTAGTAGGGGTTGGAAGAGATGAGAAAATCTGCATGAAGCTCTTCATGAGGAGTTTGAAAGGAGATGCACTGCCCTGGTACATCATTCAGGACCCCAAGAAATGGACGAATTAGGTAGGTATGGCAACGGACTTCATGGACATGTTTCGTTTCAATACAGAAAATGCACCGGATGTGTTCTACATACAAAACTTGAAGAAGAAGCCCACCGAGACATTCCGCGAGTATGCTACTCATTGGAGGTTAGAAGCTGCGAAGGTCGGGCCAGCCCTGGAAGAAGAACAAATGAATAGGTTTTTTGTCCGGGCTCTAGATCCCCAATATTATGAAAGATTGATGTTGATCGAGGGTCAAAAGTTCTCTGATATCATCAAACTCGGAGAAAGAATCGAGGAGGGCATCAAGAACGGTATGGCAACAAATCTTGAAGCATTACAAGCCACCAATAAAGCTTTACAAACTGGTGGCGCATCCAAGAAGAAAGATGTAAGTGTCGTGATGATCGCACAGGGAGCCAAATCACCACTAAAATACCATACCTACCCATCACCTCCACTTACATATCAGCCTATCCCAAATTACCAAGCCCTCGTACACTCCTATCCACCTCCCGTTTACCAATCTACTCCACCTCTCATATATCAACCCACTTCACCCAGATACTCTCAACCAGCACCTATTTACCAAGCTTATAACACTCAACCCACTCACTACCAATCGCCACTTACCCGCCAAAATTTCCCAAGGCCCAGACCAAATTTCGACCGAAAACCTCCCAGGCAGTACACAGCCATCGCTGAGCCAATCGACCAATTATATAAGAGACTCAAAGCTGCCGGTTATGTCACTCCTATACCAGCCAAAACACCAAAAAATCCCTCCCAGTGGATCAACCCCAACAAGACATGTACGTATCACTCCGACATAAAGCGGCACACCCTTGATGAGTGTTGTTCATTGAAAGACAAGGTTCAGACTCTGATCGACAACAAGGTCATCGTAGCAAAGAAGCCCGCTTCTAATGTTCGTAACAACCCCCTGCCTGACCACAAAGGTGGAGACGTTCATATGATAGAGATCGAGGACGATTGCGACCCCAAAGGGTCGATAGGTTTGATTGCTGAAGGGGATGAACCAAAGAAGCCAGTAGTTACCCTTAACCCAATTGTTGTGCAGAATCAGCCCTCCAAGGATGATGAAGTAAATATGTCTGTACCACTTGAATTTGAAGCGCCTCCTTCTGTAAAGGCGCCTGGGCCGATCGAAGTTGAGTTTGGGGTTCCAAAGGCACCTACACCCTTTGAAGTTGTTGTGTTGCCACCAAGGGTGCCTATTCCAGTAGCAATGACTGACATAACACCATTCCGCTCGAATGTCGTACCATGGGGTTACACTGCCGAAGCCGGGAGAAAAGGAAAGACCAGGACAGGAGAAACGATTTCCGCACAAGGAATGACCAGGACAGGGAGGGTTTACACCCCAGAGCACTTAGCCGAGTCTAGTAAGCAAACCTCAGGACGGCCTATTGAGACTGGGCCCGATGATCTTTGTAGAAAAATACAGGCTAAGGAATACTCGATCGCGGAACAGTTGAACAGAACACCAGCACAGATATCTATCCTGTCTCTTCTGAAAAGTTCAGTTGCTCACAAGAATGCCTTAATGAAGATACTAAACGAAGCCTATGTTCCCAGCAATGTAACCGGAGGAGAGATAGAGAATATGGTGGGGTAAGTGCTGGAAAGCCACAAAATAACCTTCCACGAAGACGAATTGCCACCAGAGGGTTTGGGTCATAACAAGGCACTGCACATCACTGTGCAATGCGAAGATTATTTCATCACTAGAGTCTTGATCGATAGAGGATCCAGCCTCAACATATGCCCACTTGTAACTCTCAGAACTTTGAGAAAAGGACTACACGAGATCAAAGACGGGGCTATCAATGTCAAAGCCTTCGATGGGTCCCAGAGATCTACTATTGGAGAAATCAGCATGTGCTTGCAAATGGGACCAACGTGGTTCGACGTCGACTTCCAAGTAATAGACGTCCCGACATCCTACAACCTATTGTTAGGACGCCCCTGGATCTATGTTGCTGGAGCCGTAGCATCGACCCTACATCAGGCGGTAAAGTTTGAATGGAATCACCAGGAAGTGATCATTCATGGCGACGGTAGTAATCCCATATACAGTCGCCAGACCATCCCTATGATCGGAGGCAGAAGGAGAATAGGCGGAGAGACATACCACCGCATCGAAAGGGTCAACGCTGTAGACAAAAACAAGTGGTGGGACAACAAGATTGAAAGCATCCTGAATTGGTGTGGGTATGAGCCTGGAAAGGGACTCAGCAACAATCTCCAGGGGATCACTAAGCCCATCAAACTGAAGAAGCATGGCACTACCTTTGGCTTAGGGTATGATTATACTTGGAAAGAATTCCAGAACTGGTCACCACCATGGCGCGACCCCTACTATCCATTGGAGTTTCCGATACCTAGCCTGGAGCAGATCTTCCAGCCGACAGATACTATATATGGGTCAGAAGAAGATGAGACATTGGCAGCCATGAAGAATTTGTTCCTAGAGGATGATGATATGTACTGTTGTGTTCTTTTTTAGGAGGAGGGGGAGGAAGGCCCTTCCATACAATCCGCAAGCAAAGGAGACCGCCTCAGCAATTGGTCAATTAGGACTGTTAGGGCCCGGAAAGCTTCGGGGTAGCAAGGCTAAAAAAAAGCACCATGCATCTCATTTTTAGATTACTTTACTAGTTGATTTTCTTTCCGCATTGTCTTTATTTCAAAAAGAGCTCCGATGGATTCAATCAAAGCATTTCAGTTTATCATATATATCTTGCTTATTATTTTCTCTATCATTTACTCTATTTTATACAACATTACTATAACTTATCTTGACGATGAACCAATGACTGTGACTTGCAACGAAACAACGCAACAAAAGGAAATAGAATCAGAAGCAGACGAGATACCCGAAGAGGTCGTCAGAGAAGTTGATAATTTTGAGAATAGACCTAAGTCCAACCTGGAAGAAATTGAGGTCATTAATTTGGGAGATGCAGAGAATGTCAGAGAAACTCGCATCAGTGTTCACTTGTCACTATTAGAAAAGGAAGAATATACGGAATTTTTGAAAGAATATGATGACATATTTGCCTGGTCGTATGATGATATGATTGGCCTCAGCACGTCCATCGTAGCTCACAAACTGCCAACAGATCCAGCCTGTCCGCCGGTAAAGCAGAAGCTCAGGAAGTTCAAACCCGATAGGAGTTTGAAAATCAAAGAAAAGGTTACTAAGCAGGTCAAAGCCAAGGTTCTCAGGGTAGTGGAATATCCAACGTGGTTGGCCAAATCGTGCCAGTACCAAAGAAGGATGGGAAGGTCATAATCTGTGTCAACTACTGGGATCTCAACCGGGCCAGTCCCAAAGATGACTTTCCCTTGCCAAACATACACATTCTTATCGACAATTGCGCCAGGCATGAGTTGCAGTCTTTTGTTGATTGTTTCACTGGGTATCATCAGATATGGATGGATGAGGAGGATGTAGAGAAAACGTCTTTCATCACGCCGTTGGGAATATATTGCTACAAAATGATGCCATTTGGATTGAAGAATGTTGGCGCCACCTACATGAGAGTTATGACTACTATATTTCACGACATGATACACAAGGAGATCGAGGTATACGTGGACGATTTCATCGTCAAATCCAAGAAAGTCGCTGATCATAGGGAAGATTTGAGAAAATTCTTCAACAGACTGAGAAGGTACAACCTGAAACTGAATCCCGCCAAATGTGTATTCGGGGTTCCTGCCGGAAAACTACTGGGTTTCATCGTGAGTCGTCGAAGAATAGAATTGGACCCATCAAAGGTCAAAGCCATCCAAGAATTGCCACGGCCAAAGAATAAGAAGGACGTGATGAGTTTCCTGGGGAGACTCAACTATATCAGTCGGTTCATAGCCCAATCCACAGTTATTTGTGAACCCATCTTTAAAATGCTAAAGAAAGACGCTGCTACTAGATGGATCGACGATTGTTAGAAAGCCTTTGACAGAATCAAGGAGTACTTGTCGATGCCACCAGTCTTGGTTTCGCCCGAGCCAAGAAGGCCCTTATTGCTTTATCTTGCAGTTTTGGATGGAGCATTCGATTGTGTTCTGGGACAACATGTTGAGACGGGAAGAAAGGAGCAGGCCATCTACTACCTCAGTAAGAAGTTTACACTGTACGAGGCCCGGTACTCCTTATTAGAGCGCACGTGTTGTGCTCTGACTTGGGTAGCTCAGAAATTAAGGCATTATTTCTGTGCCTACACTACCTATCTTATATCCAGGATGGACCCGCTAAAATATATTTTCCATAAGCCCATGCCCACTGGCAAGCTTGCCAAGTGGCAAATCTTGTTGAGTAAGTTCAACATTGTTTACATGACTCAGAAAGCAGTCAAGGGACAAGCCATAGAAGATCACCTTGCCGAGAATCCCATTGAAGGAGAATACGAATCACTGAAAACGTATTTTCCTGATGAAGAAGTATCGTTTGTAGGAGAAGATATTGCAGAATCCTACGATGGTTTGAGGTTATTTTTTGACAGAGCCGCAAATTTCAAAGGAGTTGGCATAGGAGCAATCCTGGTATCAACATCCGTCCAGCATTACCCGGTATCCGCCAAGCTCAGGTTCCCTTGCACAAACAACATGGCTGAATATGAAGCTTGCATCCTGGGACTCAAGATGGCCATTGACATGAACATTCAAGAATTACTAGTGATCGGGGACTCAAACCTGCTCATACATCAAGTTCAAGAAGAATTGGACACCAAAAACTCCAAGATACTCCCCTATTTGCATCACATACAAGAGTTAAGGAAAATATTCACAAAGATGGAATTCCAACATGTCCCCAGGGTCCAGAATGAGTTCGCTGATGCATTAGCCACTTTATCATCCATGATCCAGCATCCAGATACGAATTACATTGATCCCATCCCAGTAAGGATCTATGATCAGCCAGCTTATTATGCTCACGTTGAGGAGGAAGCGAACGAAAAGCCATGGTTCCACGACATCAAAAGGTATTTGACCACAGGGGAATATCCAGAACTTGCCAACGCTACTCAAAAGCGCACACTTCGGAGGTTATCCAACAATTTCTTTCACAGCGAAGAAACCCTGTACAGGAGAAATCCCGATTTGTGTTTGTTAAGGTGTGTCGAAGCAAAAGAAGCAACCAGACTATTGGACGAAGTGCACGCAGGGACATGCGGGCCACACATGAACGATTTTGTCCTAGAAAAGAAGATACTCTGAGCAGGGTTTTTTTGGATGACTATGGAAACAGACTGTATTCAGTACGTTCGCAAGTGCCATCGCTGTCAGATACATGCAGACATGATAAAGGTGCCTCCAAATGAGCTTACTGCAACTAGCTCACCGTGGCCATTTGTCGCCTGGGGAATGGATGTTATCGGACCTATTGAGCCTGCCACTTCAAATGGGCATTGGTTTATCCTGGTGGTAATTGATTACTTTACTAAATGGGTTAAAGCATCATCATACAAGGCAGTGACTAAGAATGTTGTGACAGATTTCGTTTGTGACCATATTATTTGCCAGTTCGGGGTTCCAGAATAAATTATCACTGATAATGGTTCAAACCTCAACAGCGATCTGATGAAAGCAATGTATGAGGCATTCAAGATCAAGCACAAGAACTCTACAGCCTACAGGCCCTAGATAAATGGAGCTGTAGAGGCAGCCAACAAGAACATCAAGAAGATACTAAGGAAGATGATCGAAAGTCACAAACAATGGCATGAGAAGTTATCATTTGCTTTGCTGGGATATCGCACCATGATCCGCACATCAACTGAGGCAACTCCCTACATGCTGGTTTCTGGTACAGAGGCGGTCACTTCAGTCGAGGTAGAGATTCCCTCCCTAAGGATCATATAAGAAGCAGAGTTGGACGACGCAGAATGGGTAAAAGGTCTCTACGAGCAGTTAGACCTTATAGATGGAAAAAGAATGAATGCAGTTTGCCACGGTCAATTATATCATAATAGAATGTCCAGAGCCTTCAACAAGAGAGTTAAGCCAAGTAAATTCACACCAGGGCAGCTGGTGTTGAAGAAGATATTCCTGCATCAAGATGAAGCCAAGGGGAAATTCTCTCCCAACTGGCAAGGTCCGTACATGGTTCACCGGGTTCTAACTGGAGGAGCCCTTATTCTTGCAGAAATGGACAGAGAAGCCTGGCCGAAGCCAATCAACTCAGATGCAGTGAAACAATACTATGTGTAACCATCTATGATTTCTTTACGATGTAATTTGAACTACGCCTGACCTGATTGCCGTTTAAGAAGGGATACGTAGGCAGCCCTATGAGTTCGGTCACAATTTAATAAAAATCTCATTTTCCCTATTATTGGAACTGGGGCAGAATTTTGAGGAGGACCCTCAAAATTCCGAAGCTAGTCTTCAGCCACTCATCGCCAGGGATGTCACCTCAATAAACTGGGGCAGAATTTTGAGGAGGACCCTCAAAATTCTAAAGTTCATTCTTCAGTCATTCAGCGCAGCCATCAGAAGTGCCAGCCTAGTAAACTGGGGAAGAATTTTGAGAAGGACCCTCAAAATTCCGGAGCAAGAAAGGTTGCAATGCTTTGAACCACGTCGTAGTCGTTGGTTCATTTAAACAAAACTATTTTCTACTTACGTTATATTTGTTAAATCATGCATAACTATGACAGCTACTGTTTAGCAATGCTACCCCAATGATACGCAACGTCGGAGGCCACGGGAAAATGAACTAACCTTTCCCCTGTTACAAAACTCATGATTTTTCTTCGGATGCCGGCACCCAAGTCACAAAGTTACTAGACATGTTACGCAATCACATTAAACCGTCGCACCTATTCATATTTGCTACCCGCACGCAATATTCCCCAGCATCCGCAACATCACAATCAGTTACCAGTAATCAGCTAAGAATCTTTATTACTATCTGCATTTCTTGCATCACATAAGACTGCCTTTCTGCCTTTCGAGACAAAGCGTTGTCTCCATCTGCATTTCCTGTATTGCATAAGGCTACTTTTTTGCCTTCCAAGACTAAGCGTTGTCTCCATCTGCATTTCCTGCATCGCATAAGGCTACCTTTCTACCTTCCGAGACTAAGCGTTGTCTCCGTCTGCATTATCGGCATTGCATAAGGCTACCTTTATGCCTTCCGAGACTAAGCGTTGTCTCCGTCTGCATTATCTGCATTGCATAAGGCTACCTTCCTGCCTTCCGAGACTAAGCGTTGTCTCCATCTGCATTATCTGCATTGCATAAGGCTATCTTTCTGCCTTCCGAGACTAAGCGTTGTCTCCATCCTGCATTATCTGCATAAGGCTACCCTTTCTGCCTTCCGAGGTTAAGCTCTACCCCCACTTGCATGGCTAAAATACCGCCACTTTATCTTTCTTGCATGGCTGAAATACCGCCACTTTCATTTACATCTTGCAAATCGGCTGAAATATCGCCATTTTACTTATCATATCAGCTGGAACATCACCGCACTGCATTTAAATTTTTCTATCGGCTGAAATATCACCATTTTACTTATCATATCGGCTGGAATATCGCCGCACTACATTTAAATTTTTCTGTCGGCTGAAATATCGCCATTTACGCTTTCGCGTCGGCTGAAATACCACCAAATCTTGCATTTCATGGGCTGAAATATCGCCAAACTATCCAAAGGCATCATCATTCGAAGGTACCATCTTCATAGCACGAGAACACCATGCCATGGCCTGAGGATCCCACTTTATATCTTGCACATCATTATTCAAAGGCATCATGGTTCAGAGGCACCATTATCATAGCCCGAGAACATCATTTCATAGCCTGCGAATCCTTCAATTTTGCGCTTCATGGCCCAGGACATCATGGTCTGAGGACGTCATCCTAACCGTCCAAAGACAACATTCATGGTCTGATGGAAACTTGCATCATGTTTAAGTTTATGCATAATATACACATGTATTTCTCACTTACAAGTACATCGGCTAGCAATGGCCGTCTCAGCAGGAGCGATCCTGCTCCGGTTCTTCGCAGCCTATTCAACTCCAAACACCTTTTCCAACCCAAGCGTCGCGCCCGTTCTTTTCGAATCCCCTTTCGACACACTCCTTCAATGGTTCCTAAACTACATATGACCTGATTCCTGTAAAACCAGGGATATGTAGGAAGCTCAAAAGCCAGAGCTCGGTCAAATTATTTTCAATCGCCTATCCGGTCAAAATTGGCCATCTTGTCTTTACCCGAGAACTCTTTCATCCTCCTCGGGTAAAGAGGGGCAGCTGTTGATACCAAATTTTTTCCTATGTATTTTTTATATACCCAAAATACTTTCAAAATAATATATATGTGCATATATAAGTACACCTAAGGGGTTTGGCATTTTTAATGATTTTTTTAAACCAATTTATGGCCTATTTTTGCACCATAAAATTCAATAATTATTCCCAAAGCTTGCCATTTTGGAGAATAATTTATTTTATTCTCATATTTACATCAAAATATAGTTAACATGATTTTTTGCATATTTTTACAAATTCATTTGGTTTTTTAAAACTAAATTGCATGTAATTGAAATACTAGCATCTTTAAGATTTAATAGCATTTTTATAAATACAAATTGATCCCAATATTTTTAAATTAATATTTACATATTATTTATTGACTCAGTGCCTTTAATTTGTTTTTTTAAATCAATTTTATTATTTTTATAAATATAAAATGGGAAAACTGGCTATTTCGATTGTAGCCTCAATTCATTTCAATTTTAACCACATTCCCATTTCAATTTCAGCCAATTTCAAACCCAAATTGGACCAGCCCAATTCCAACCCCTGACCCAATTGCCTAAACCCGCCCGAAATCTTTTTAAATCCAGGTCGTTGATCCTTTTGATCAACGACCACAAATCATTCTTTCCTTCTAAATTATACATGACCTAACCCTAACCCTCATTCCCTCTTCGACCGCCGCCCTCAAACTCTCTCTCTCTCTCTCTCTCTCTCAAACGCTCTCAAACACTCGAAAAGCCCTAATCGTTTCCTTCGTCTTCTCCGACCAATCTCGCCGGAGCCCATGGCTTCTCAGGCCATGGACGGCCTGTGATCACTCTCCTTCACTCCTAAGTCATGTTTGTTGAAGATTTCGAGGTTCGACCTCGATGGTGTTCGAGCAAATCCTCCACAGATCTGAGGTTATATGGCCTCTCCGGCCCCGTTCCGACATATTCGAGCCTTAAGAGCCTCTCTATGGCTCAGATCGACTCCAGACCAGACCTCTTCCAAGCCTTCTCGTTTCTAGGGTTTTTGAGAAGTCCTAACGCCATTCAAGGTTTTCCTGTTTGTTTTCCCTTAGATCTATGCTATATCTGTGCTATATTCGATATTTTAGGGGTTTTCCCAATTTTTCTTTTGAAATTATTCGATTTTTAAAACTAGGGTTTCTGGAAAAACTTTCTGATTCTTCTTCTCTTTTCTTTATGTGTGTTTCATCTGTGTTTATCTCGTGTGTTTCTTCTTTACTACGCATGAACTTGTTTTCCCATCTCTGCCATATTTTCTTACATGATTTCTATTGTATGTGTTTCCTATTGTTCTCTATGTTTATTTTTGCGCAAGTATCTGAAAGAGACCTCTGAGTCCATTTCAATGGCTCACCTCCTCCTCTCCATTAGAAACCCTAGGATTTAGGGTTTTTGACAAGTTTGAGTTGGTGTTCAGACTAGGGTTCTATGTCAGAACCCTAGGGTTCTCTCTTGAACTCATTCAGAGTCTATGAATTGGACTCGACCTTTTGTCATAATCTTGGATTTTTTATATACAATGTTTTCTTATTTGTGCATGTATGTATGCTTTTTATATTACAAATTCTCCTCTTTCAAAAGGCCTTTGGCTAGCCTGTGGTTGATTCCGAGTCCCTTTTCAAAAGGGTTTGATTGATTGTTGATGATTTTCTTTAAATTAAGTTTCTCTTCACCTTTCCTGGCTGGATTCATTCGAGCTAAGACTCAAGCCCTAATTTTACTGACTGCTAATTGATTGTCTTTCCTTATTTGGTCCAAACCGTGTACTATCGAACTATTTCCCTTAAATAATGTCCTGTGTATTTGCCCCTATTACGCTACTCTGGAAAAGGTTTTCAAATTATTCCCCTTCCTTATTTATCATGCCCATTTGAAATCAATCCCTTGGCTGAAGGGAAAATCTTTGTGATTGATTTTCAAATTATTTCTTACCTTCTTCTTACCTGCTTTCTACACTATAAAAGGGGCTACCCCTTTACACTATCAAAACAGAGCTTTTCTGCACAAACAGGCTTTCACACATTGGAATACTAAGCTTTCTCTCGATTAAACTGCTTCTCGTTTATAGTATTGAGCGCTCTGCTTTCTACTCTCCTTTTCTCCTTTTTACCTTCTAAAATATTCTTGAGTTCTCGTGAACTCTCAAGTGTTTTGCTCCAAACTTAAGTCTGCTCCTTCTGATTTCTTGCTGCTTGCTTACTTTGCTGTTCTTTTTTACTTCACAACTGGTATGTTCTTGGTTAAATAATGCCCCATTCACTATGTGTTTACTGCTTAGTCTATTATGCTTTCCTTCACCATGTGTTTATTTCTTAGTTTTTTATGCTTTCCTTCCTCATGTTCCTGCCATTAATGTGCTTACATGAATTCCCATTTCCCTTTTTCCCCTTTATGTGTTGAGCCTAACTTGGGTCTGGTGGTGTCCTACTCATTATTCAGGCTCAGGTCTGACCCTCAAGGGTTTGCTCCTAACTTGTTTGACCAAATAAATGGTCAGGGGTGTGCCAGTCTGCACCTATGGCTGGGTATAACCACCATTTGTTATGGTTCCCCAATCACTTTGCACTTATTCCTAGTTCTAAGTTCTGCCCGTCTCTTGCAAGCCATGCTTTGGGACCTTGGAGTTCCCTCTGAACTTGAATGCCTGAGGGCTGGATATTCCGCACTGCACTATTCTAATTCTAAATGGGTATCTTGGGTGTAAGCAATGCCGGGAATTTCTAAAATTCTTTGGAACTTTGGAAACACCCTTGATAAAAAGAAGGCTTTGGAAATCTGGATCTCGGAGTTGCTTAAACACATGTTATTGGACATCAAGATTAAATTAGGCTGCTTGGATCCAGCTGTTAGCTTTTGATGTATCATTGATTTCCTGTTTGATTTATTGAGTTAGTAATAATCTTTGTATGAAACTTGGGAAATATAGTAAAAGGGTGTGGGAGGGGTTTTTACTTTCTTGCATCAATAAAGGGTAGATATCATGACTTTAGGACTTTAATTTTCTTACTAGAAATCCTGCCTATAGGATTGTCCAATATTTCTGATTCAAAATCACCATAGATACCATGCCTATAGGGTTTAACGTTTAATTATGTTGCAAGTCATCTAGATTCTGCCTATAAGGTTTAATGTTTAATCATATTGCAAATCACTAGAGATCTTGCCTATAGGACTTAACGTTCATGTAATCAATGCATATAGAAATCATGCCTATAAGGAATTCATATGCATTAGGAAAACTATAGGGTTAATTAACGCAATCATCTTTTACAAGTTCAATAACAGGCTTTAAAAAATCGAAAATACATATCATGCCTATAGGACTTGCATCAAACTCGACTGATTCGTTTTAAGCAATAAGAGTCTGTTAATTGGTCTTTAAACGTCTTAATTCATTAACGTTTTCAAAAGCCTCAATCTTTTAATAAAACCCTTTGAACTAGTATACTTTTAAGTTCTTCAAATCTGCATTTCTTTCTGAAACGGTTTCTTTCTAAACATTTTACGCAGTCCCTGAAACTGTCTTTTTTTTAAAATGGTTTTGTAGCTTACTTTTCCTTAGATATTTCTGTCTCTGAAACTCTCTCGCAACCATTTCTGTGTTTTATGCTCGAACAATCTGATGATTCTTTTACTCATTTCTCAATTTACTAAAGTCCATACTCTCTTTTCAAAATTCTTCTGCATTAGACTACCTTTTCTGAAACCAGTATTTTTAAAATCACTCGCTTAAAATAACTTAATACCTGACAACTGTATCCAAGTTGCCTAATGCGGGCTTTCTGTCTAAACGTATGTATTGAACCAA
The DNA here is from genome assembly GCA_026770625.1 of Nicotiana glauca. Lineage (NCBI taxonomy): Eukaryota > Viridiplantae > Streptophyta > Magnoliopsida > Solanales > Solanaceae > Nicotiana > Nicotiana glauca. Next base: position 94,546 of record MU718404.1, read on the forward strand.
TCCTCCCACTACTTAATTTTTAATTTTTAAAGACCAAACCAGTATGTGTAAAGGCATTCCAAACTATATGTTATCTGATTTATGGGGTTTATGTGAGCCTTGCCTATTTGTTTGTTCATTCCCCCTACTTGTTACTTATTTTTTGAATGTCGATTAGAATTTTTGTCCTTTAAACTCCATAAAGGCCCCATCCCTTTCTTCCCCTTTTAGGATTAGAAGTCCTAATACCCCAGGACTGATAGTTTGGGACGGGTAATAGCATGCAATAGGCAAACGATACCATTCCGTGCTCTAATACCTTAACAGGGTGGGAAGGGTAGACATGGAGATGATGACTACACAATAACACTATGCGTACAATCAGGTGCCGGTGTTGTGAGAATGATCCATGTAATGTATAGACCTAGGACCCCCATTTCCCCTTTATTAGTTTAATAATTTTTTTAGAATTTTTAAATGTTGTCCAGTCTTCAACTTCCGTTCCTTGTACTTCTTTTAAGTTACTTGTACCAATTATTTAACCCCTTTCCTTTACTTGCATATCTCTTCTTTAATCACAAAAATTATTTCCTTCCAAATTCCAGCACTTCTAAATCCTTTTCACATTCTTATTTGTAATTGTTTCCCATGTTTGCAATGCTTGTTTGTTTATTTGTTTGCTTGCATTTAAAGTCACAATTGAAGCATGGCTGGGAACCACAATAGTGGATCTTGAAGAGTGCCTAACACCTTCCCCTCGAGATAATTTCAAGCCCTTACCCGAACTCTGGTTTTTTATCTTTATTTCTTTTAAAGTGTCCTAATGCACTATAATCATTAGGTGGCGACTCTCCAAACTCTCAAAACCCAATTCCCAAAGTGGGAAAAGAGTTGTCCTCCCAAATGTCATGAACCCGATTTCACTCTTTAGGGAAAAGGGGGGCGTCGACAGCATGCTGATGCACTTTTTGTGATTTCTTACCATTTAGACTTTAGTTATGATTATTACTCACTGAGTTGGAGTACTCACTTTACTCCCTACACCTTGTGTGCAGATTCAGGTATTTCAGCACCCGGTAGCGGGTATTGGTTGAGCTGAAGCAGAGTCATTGGAGCTTTAGCGAGGTAGCTGCCCGATGTCTGTAATACAACTTTACTTCCTCTTGATGTCATTAGACTATTCTATTATGTTCTCCAAAATTTCATTGTATTTTAGACCTTGGCAGATGGTCATGACTAGTGACACCCCGATATCGGGCTGAGTTGGGTTGTATTCCGCGAATTGTTCTTTATTGTCATTGTTACTTCTGAGTTTATATCATGTTTTAGATCTAATGCTTGTTGTTTAATTGCTTAAAAACTGAATTAGAAATGTGTCGGATGGCTTTGTCTTCAGGAGAGGCGCCATCATGATCGGGTCTAGGTATAGGATCGTGACAAGTTGGTATCAGAGCCTAGGTTACATAGGTCTCACGAGTCATGAGCAGGTTTAGTAGATTCTCGCGGATTGGTACATAGTGTGAGCACGTGATTTTTGCCCTCGCGACAATTACTCCCAAAAATTGTAAAATAAAATAGTCTCAATTTTGTGGATTTCATGTTGTCTTTCTTTAGCGTCAGCATTTGGTCTCTGTGTGTGTTTATTTGTTACATTAATCAAAAAATACAAAAAATACGTGTTGCAGGCATGTAGGAATTAATTGCGCGTTCGTAAAAAATTATTAATCATAAAATGGTTAAAAAAGAAAATTACAAAAATGCACAGTTTTGTTCCTTGCCATTAGGATTTTATTTAAATGTGTAATTTGTGTTGATGGTTTGAGTGTTAATTAATAGGCGTGTAATTTTATTTCTCTTAATTTGTTTAAAGTGGCTCTAACTTAAGTATGGCTAGTTAAGAAATGGGACAAGGGGCTAAAATTGCAAAAGGAATCCAGCCCAGATTACGTGGTAACCCGGTCCAAATCGGTGGGTCTCTGAGACCGTTGAAACGACGTAGTGTGGCGTTGAAGCTACGTCGTTTCAACGCCAATAGATCTCAACCGTGAGTCCATTACTGATCCAATGATTGAGATCCCATTGGCGTAACCCGTTACCCGGCCTCGACCCGCTCTTCAGAGACCGATCCGGTCTCAAGTCGCCCCAAACGACACCGTTTCTTTCAATGATTTGATCCCGGCCGTCAATCTCAATTGATCCAACGGCCTAGATCAAATCCCGCAGAGGCTATATATATTT